>JAKLMF010000015.1:0-35418 GCA_022813555.1 Botryosphaeria agaves | reverse complement strand
CCCCCCCCCCCCCCCCCCCCCCCCCCCCCCCCCCCCCCCCCCCCCCCCCCCCCCCCCCCCCCCCCCGTGCAGAGAGTGGAGGATGATGATGAGGATGCAGGTGTTCTCTGGCGTAGGTGAGGTGCGGTCTTGGATCCCGAATGTCTTGTTTCTTGCTTATGCCCTTTTTCTGCACAGTACTATAGCCCTGAAATGAAAAGCTTTCCCCCTTAGCCCTTTCGCATCGGAAAGCACCTCTGGGTGGGGAACGTGTTGTGGAGCTGGTGCGGAGATCCAGTTGTTGGACCGCCGCCTGCAACTCGTGCAGGTTGAGTACGAGCACGTGGATGGTGCAAACCTCAGCCTACGCGCCACCACATTGTAATAAATTTGAGCATCTACACCAAACCCACTCGGGGAGCAACCTGATCCCACTGGTCGTAATGTAACAGTCCTGATAAGCGGGGCCTCCAACAACCCACATCCTTCCCCTCATCTCCCCATCCAGCCCATCCAGCTCCTCCCACTCTCTCATACCCAGACCCAGGGAGCCCTTAGCAGTCTCTTCCATACTCTACAAAGAGACAAAGAAGGAATGCCACCCATGACTGACGAACGCGCAGCCTGCATGGCCGGTTCCAAAACGAGGTCGCGCGGCACTCCGCAGCTCCGTTCCCAGCTGCTGCGGCCTTTACCCATCCTCCTCAGCACTTGGAGCGCCTTGACCATCCTAACGTTCCCGCCGAGCAGGACGGCGGGTGGAACGTGTGACCGGCGCGAGCCGAGGTGGGATGCTGGTTGGGCTTGACCGGGCTGGAGTATGTGACTGTCATGACGAGTAACGGGATGCGAGATTTTTGAGGGGAAATGACAAGGGAGGCTAAGGGGGGGGGGGGGGGGGCAGGCAGGTTGATTTTTTACGGTTTTATATTACGAAAGGGACTTCGTGTTTGTTGAGAGGGCAAACTTGGACGTTCAAGTGGATCTTTACTTATATTAAAAAATCCCCCCTTAAGATTGATCGCTTCTGTAACTTGGTTCCGGTGTCAAGAAGAGGGAAAACATGATGATGAGGATGACCTCGATTTTCACCAGCTTGAAAGGATGCAACGAGGTGTGATTGTGGTGATCTCAGGTTTTGCTCCCACGAAGGGGTTCCCTCGATAGAAGAAAAAAGAACTCCCTTGTTTTTCTAGGAACTAGGCGAGTTAAAAACATCGGCAATGCTGATGAGCCAATGCAGGTCGAGAAATCGTACTCCACGGCACCGAGCTTCTTCGCCGTCACGAGCGGCCATGTCTCGAAGCAAAAAGACAGTGTCACCCTTATGCCTCTGGACGGGTATGGCGAGTAGAGCGATACAGCCCGCCGACGCCGTCAGCTCCAGACATGAACGCCCTTTCCAGAAGCGACCGGGTCGGCAAGACTCTCGCATCTCTCCAGACGTGCTGGCTGTTGGTCGGGCTGACCGGACGGGTGGACCAGCACCTGCCCGTGATTACATTTGAATTCTGCACTCTGGCCCTAGCCATCTGCGCACTGATCTCTTACGGGTTCTGGTAGAACAAGCCGGTCGATGTGGAGAAGGCTGTAGTGATTGCAGCATCGCTCAGTGAAGAATCTCTCCAAGGGGTTCTGTGGGACCGACCTCATATAACTCACATTGACCTGAGCGATGTCAAGCTCAGGGGATTCGGGGTCAACCCTTCTAATTCTCTAGTTATAACGATCGCGCTTGCTGTCATCTGGCTGTATAGGGCGTGCTTCCTCCTCGCGCGGAGCTTTTCATCTCCCACTCCTGCCGAACGGATCGTCTGGCGGGCCGTTGTTCTTTTCTCTGCCGGTTTCGCAATAATGTAGGTCTTCGTATACCGCAAGAACCCCGCTACTCGAGACGACCAGGACCGGAACCTGGTTGATCGCTACATTGGGGGCTCTAGGTCGTATGTCGGCCCTCTACTTCCTACGAGTCCCTTTTGTATCTCCGGTCCACGCCCGTGGATGTATGAATCTGTGGCGTGGGACAAATACATACCGCACCTTTAGGGTTGGCACAGGTCTCCTTGCATCGGACTGAGGAACACGCCGGGTTTGACTGGGATCAACGTTGACAACTACTTCTGTTCAACATGGTGCTTATGAAAAGATCTAGTATCAGTCTGCATAGAGCCAAAGTGACCCTTGTGCTCTGAAGTTAATGTACGCATGTCAGGCTGCCAAGGTCTTAGTCACAAATTGGGAGTAGCTCAAACTGAGGCAAGAAATCTATTACAAGGCCTTCGATCCCGACATGAAGGCCGCCGCAGAAAAGACCCCTTCGTGGAGCCAGAGGGGGAGAGACGGCAGAAAAGAAGTGACAGTTCGGTAGATTGCAACCTACTAGCACTGTGTCGGGGTATTCGAATACACCGTACACGTATTCTGGATAGCGGTACCTGCTTGAAGCTCGAAGACGGATTCACAGGACGTCGGCTCTCGGAGCTATCGAAGGTGCTATCGAAGGACCCATCGGGAAGCCATCCCCGCTTCTGTTCCATCGGTCAGAACTGCCACTAATGGGACGGATGTGACGCCTGTTCCGGCCATGAAGATTCGACGCATGGAGGCTGGTGCACGCTTGGATGTGGAGCGGCCCCTGGGGCTTGCGGTCACTTCACTTGATGGAGGACCAAGTAGCTTCATGTGCAGGGCATGGTGCCAATGCGTTCTTGGGATGTGAACCTTGGTATTCGGTGTTGACAGGGACCGACGTTGGAACCTCCGCATGGACCTCAATTCATCTGCTGACTGTTGTTGCAAGTGGGTCGATCGAGTGTGGATACAGGACCGGCCTTGATAAGGTTTCCTTCTAGAAGTTGGGGACCGGTTTACCTCACTACACCCCAACCGGCTCGACTTGGAACCGTCCACTAAAGGCGAGCGACTCTGTGCTCTCGGAGGTTGATGGCGCTATGTTGGAAAACATCGCCACATGGCCGGATGTTTCACATAGTTACAACCAACAGAGGTAACGTCATTGGGAATCACTCCCGCTAGCCTGGTGGCGCTGGCGGAGTGATACTGTTCACGATCTTGTCCCAAAGAAGTTTGCACGATGGCGCGATGCCGAGCGTATGCCTGTGGCTCTGGGGATCAGGTGGTTCTCCTGTTGTCGAGCTTGCTACGCGGAGCCATGGAAAACCATGCAGGGCGCTCCAAGCGCACCGCTCTCTCTGCAATTCGGTGATGGTGCTGTATGAGGATACAGAAGCAGCTAGTTAGTTAACAGGTGTTGAAGGCGTTGGTAGGGTGTAGTGCGAGATTGTACAGTAGCTTCAGTGCTGTCTCTGCGGAACATGCAAGGTGAAAGGGCCCGGTACCAGCGCGTCGGGTCGTTGCGTGGGATTCTGCTCGGCTACTCCGCTCGGTGGCTGATGCTTGTGCTGCAGAGACGTGCGCTCCAGGAGAGCACTGCTTGTGATAGGTTGACTAGAGGGCCGCTGAAGAAGTAATTACATTATCCAATCGCCAGCACAGATAACCGCGCAGCAGAGCGGTCGCCTTACCATGCCAGCGGGAGGACTATGGCACACGTAGTGTGGCATAGCTTTGCATCTAATATGGGTCTGAAGCTGTCAAATCAGACCTCAATCACAGCTTCCGGTGAGGTCCAGCGAGAAGCGTTCTTGGAGCAACAGAAGATGCCATGAGACCATGGAGAGAATGCCGGAGACAAGCCTTACGGCGTCGGGGCCATGGGAGTTCCTTCTCATTCTTTCACCAATCATGCCCACACATGCTGGGAAAACGCGATTTATAGAAATATCTGGCTACCACGGTCAGGCCTCGTGTGGTGTTGTCGTTCCGTGTCAGTCTGGTTGGGGAGAGGACCGGTGCTTATCCAATAAGGGCCAACGAAGCCACAGCTCCTTCGTCCGCTCCCAAAACGCCTTCGGCCTAGTCTCCCGGATTCTTGCCGTCCGCGTCCTTCAGACCAGCCATAGAGGTGTGAAGGTAGAGTTGAGGTTCCGAGGTGGGCGACGTTTCTGGCACATGGTGCTGGATTTGAGTCATGCTACAACCTGTTTACAGAGATCGAAGTGGAGACCATGCACTCCCCTAAATCTCTTGCATCGTAGTTCGAACTGCTGGATAACGAGCGTGAGAGTAGCGAGGCTGCAGCGCTTTAGACACATGCAACACACCGAGTCTGTACAAGTACCTATCCAGTCAACCGGAGTTGCGAAGAACGCAAGCCGCGGGCGATCACGAGGCTGCAAGGTTGCCATGTTCTGAATCATGTCCAGCACAACCACAGGAACAGCCTCGCTTCCCGCCATCTCGACATGTTATTCAATGACAACTCTCATCCGTAGATATCGCCTTATCGTCTCCCGCCCCGCCGCAACCGCGATCCCATGCTGTTCTGACAGTCACAACGTACTTGAACCCAGACGGCCTCCAGTCCCGCGGTGGCAGAGATACAGGCCTCCTGGTGCCCCAATGGCACTACTCGAGCAAGGCGGCCGATCGGTCTGGTGGGCTGTGTCATGATGCATCCAGCGTCGAATAACTCTCGTCTCCCCCCACACGGCAGCGGCACCTGAGACCGACCTTTGCGCCATGTGCACGCTCTTTGTGCTCTCGCAGCAAGCCACCGTGGCCGGCCCGTTCAGGCTACTGGGACTTAGACCCTGACCCGTCTCATCATCCCGTCCCCGATCATGGGAGGGTTGGCGTCTCTATCGCTTGGAAGGCCACTAGAGTTTCGGGCATGCTGCCTTGCGGAGCCTTTCATCACTTGGCTCATGCATGCCCGACCAAGCGGCTTGCTGGTCCTGATGCAGCACCTACGGCCTCGATCACCGTGCGCGTCCCCCGTCTCTCTAGTCGCCTGTCACGTCCCGCGACATCGTCATCCTGGCTGGCTGCCAATGCCATTTATCTCTCTGCTATTCCTACGCGTGTCCCGTTCGTCCCATTGCATTCAATTGAGCTCGCTGGAATGTATGAAGCCCCCATGATCTTCCTTTCGCCACGCGTTGAGCCATCTTCCACCAATTCTCTGCATACCAAAGGCAGTGCACATCCCGGAACGCTGAAATAGCGAGGGTCGGTACTTGACCTACAGACCACGTCCACGAGGCCTCGAACACGTGAAAGGGATATTCGCATCACTTGCAAAGGTCGACACTTTCCCGTCAGCCATGGCAGCCGTTCTACCGCCGCAGCAAGGCGGGATCTGGCAGCGACGGGGAAGTCAATCTATGCATATTCACCCGATGAGCATGGCCGGCATGATACCTTCCTACGAATCAGCAGCAAAGCCTACGACCACTTCGACAAATCCTCGTGCCTTTCAGCCCGGACACCTTGACCTTACAATGCCACTGTTCCCTAGCCCTGGCGTCAGCTCGGCTCCGTTCAACTCCTCAGCTTATGGGTTTGACGCGATGGCCGTGAACCCTTACAGCGTTCAGCAACCCTTCAACATGACCTACTCGAGCTCCATGACACACGCTGCGACATATCCTGGGACGACTGAGATATCATCAAGCCTGACAAATCCTGTTGAAGCGCGCAACACCTATCCGATAATGAACAGGAGCCCAACGATCAAAGCTGAGACACACTCTCCTGTGCAGCCAAGCCAGATATTTCCTGAGCCGAGTTACATTGAAGAATACAGAAGCGCCAGTGCTGGTGAGACAGAAACTGGCATTACATTCTCCACCGACGTCGATACCTTGATGAAGGCGATCCAAGCGAAATCAAGGCCAACACAATCTCCAGAGCAAGCGACAAAGGTACACTACCTTGAACGTAAGATTCAAGAGAGTGAGTACCTACTCGCCGTGCAGGCGGAAGCTGCAACGCTCGAATCTCCTCGAAGCAACAAGTCGAGGAAACGGTACCAGTGCGGCCTACCCGATTGCAACAAGAGCTTCTACCAGAAGACACATCTGGACATCCACACGCGCGCTCACACTGGAGTGAAACCTTTCGTGAGTTTTCGGGACGTGCGCTTGAGGAGGAACATACTAACGCGCTTCCAGTTGTGCAAAGAGCCCTCCTGCGGTCAGCGGTTTTCGCAACTCGGCAACCTCAAAGTCGGTGGTTTCTGTACTCCAGGCGATAGGCTCAGCTGACAATGTTTGGACAGACGCACGAGCGGCGCCATACCGGAGAGCGGCCGTACAACTGTGATATCTGCGGCAAAACGTTTGCGCAACGCGGAAACGTACGGGCACATAAAATCGTGCACCAGCAGATCAAACCCTTCAGTTGCAAGCTCGACGATTGCGGCAAGCAGTTCACTCAGCTCGGAAACCTCAAGGTAGCTAGCTGATGTACACGTCACTGGTGCTTGGGACTAACAATTGCAACAGTCGCACCAGAACAAGTTCCACGTGCCGTCCCTGCGTTACCTGACGCAGAAGTTCGCGTCCATCTGTGAGGGAGATCCTGTGACTGCGCAGGACAAGGAGCTGTGGGAGTACTTCGCCTCACTGTACAAGAACTCCAATAAGGGAATCAAGGGCCGCGGCAAGGACCGACGGATATCAGCCGTACCCTCCGGCGCGTCCTCGGCCTCAGTGACATCGGTCACCTCAGGCTCCTCGAACGCAGATCGCAGTAGCCCTGCGTCTTCACCTACATCCAGTTCACACTCGCACAGTCGCAACAACAGCCACGATTACGATCTTGAGAATGCGGCCGATAACGATCTGCAGAATACCGCTCTTGGAAACATGATGTTTTCGGAAAGGAAAATGTATTGACGAGGGCTCCACCGACTGGCTTTACATGCACAACACCAAAGCTACCCGCCTTGAGTACGCGCCTTGAGGTTCGACGATGAACGACATGTTATGGTCAAAGTCTCAAACCCAACACGTGCTGAACAGACCGGATACCGCATGGGCAAGGCAGACCATCGACAGCTGTCTAAAAAACGACCCTAAGATTTCTCCGACCATTAGCGACATGCTGCATGTGCAGTGAGGGCAGATCCAGCACCGGTTTGCAAGAACCGTGGCCAACGAGGCGGAAGAACTCGATTTTAGGCATAGGCGAGGGTGGAGGCGGGTGGGTAGCGTCGTCCAGTCGCCCCGTTTCGTGACCATATTGCACGGCGCATGTGCGCGATGGCTTGCATAAGGTACACTGTGTGGACCGAGCACAGAACATGCGTGCAGGAGGAAGGGAGGGAGGGAGGGAGGTCGTAGTCAGCAGGATACCCCATCAGCTTCAAGGCTGTACCGTCGTAGTTTTCTCGGCAATTTCACTGTTAGTTTCTATCGCAACAAACACCCAACGAACAATGAAGTTGCGCTGCTGTCACCAATAAGCAGCTGACCTAATCCTCTTTAATCCTCGTGCTACAAACTCCCCTTCCCCCTCCCGATCCCATCAGCCCCGATCCTGCACGTCCTGCACGTCCCGCAACCCCCAAAAATCCTCCTAACCGGCTCCAGCGCTAGCCCACGCAACTCCACGCTTCCCGTGCCCCCCGGTCAAGCGACAGTGGATCTTTCCTCCATACCTGGCCCCGCGGGCCAAGGCTCACGAACGGGACAGGGACATTCGCAAAAGGTTGCTGGCTGTGGGGAGGCGGAGGAGAGGGGCTTTTCTGTTGCATGCGCGCGTCTTTTTCTTGCGCTGCTTTTGCACGAAGTAGTTATGCAGAAGGGAGAGCGAGGCCGGATGGTGCAGATGGCTCGGTTGATTGGCACACCCGTTGCTGGCGTGATCGGCGGGTGTGTTTGGGGGTGTTGGGATCTTGGATCTTTGTGAGTGGGCATAGGTGGATTATGGTTGATTGATAGAGGGAAGACTGCTATTCATATGGTACGTTTTCTGATTCCCTTCGGATCTTTGCAACGTCTCCAGTGTTGAGTATGGCTACTTGTGTCAAGAAGCTGCCAAAGGAGAAGCAGCCGTCTCCCCGTGACAAGGCTGTGATTTGCACGTGCCGCATCCGTTTCATGCACATCGAGTGTATCGTACATCAGACATTACTGTAATCTCTCGGTCCTTCCAACCACACTCTAAAGAAAGAGTCAAGAAGACTTGGATCAAGAGCACACCGAACCGTCGCCAGAACCCCAGAGACACGAAAGGTCAATGTCTCGCACTCTTTGAGATGCTTCACATCAACTTTCATGGACCGCTCGTCTCAGGCAGCTTGCCGGCGACAGGAAGTCTCCTCGTCTCCTGCTCGTCGGCCGCAGCAAGACTCTGCTTCTCCAACTTCCTCGTCCAACCCACCGCAGTGGCCGTGATGATCACATAGACCAGGTACAGAGCAATGACCGGCCACCCAAGGGAATACTTCGCCATCTGCACGCCGTTGTGCAACTCATCATCCCTCTTCCGCATCGCCCATTGAGGGCAGTACCTCTGCACTCCGTTGTCGTCACGTGGCATGATCTCGCAGTTCGTCCAGAAGGACACCTGGCAGATCCACGTCAACAGAAGGACGACCGACCCGACGAGCGCGAACAGCTGGCGGCGTGACGAGCGGCGGTAGATGAGACAGTCGATCGGAGCGTAGATC
Organism: Botryosphaeria agaves; assembly: GCA_022813555.1. Classification (NCBI taxonomy): domain Eukaryota; kingdom Fungi; phylum Ascomycota; class Dothideomycetes; order Botryosphaeriales; family Botryosphaeriaceae; genus Botryosphaeria; species Botryosphaeria agaves. The sequence goes on along the minus strand of JAKLMF010000015.1, from coordinate 26,900 downwards.
ACCGAGACGACCGCCGCGGTCGATGCGTAGAAGGCGAGTTGACTGTAATCACAAACGAAACTCTCTGTCAGTAAAATACAAATCTTGAAGCATTGAGGGTGGCAACATACGCGCCAGTAGGTCCCTTGGGTGCGAAATGCCGGACCCAATATGCGTCGACCGGCTCCTTCGAGAGGCTGACGGCATGGGCGGCTGACAAGCCCAATTCAATCACCGAGAAGATGAAGATGGCGGCGATGAGATATGGGGCAGAGCGAACGTAGACGTGCCACTCCTTCGCTGTAGAGGAAGGAGACATGTTAACCTTTCTTCAGTAGTAAAGGCTGGAGGTACTCGTGCGGTGAAACGAGAGAGAATTCTGGTAGTTATCTCTGCCGGTGAGAGGTTGGGTTTGTAGTGCTTGAAGTGAGAAGGCGTTGCAGTAAGTTCAGTTCGTTTAAACAGAGAGCATAAATGCCTTTTTGTTCTTCACATGCGGCGAGGTTGTGTTTGCCGCATCCTGCTTTAGCCGCTTCGACAAACACTTAATGGGTGTCAGGCTGCCTGACACAGCCACTACGGTACCTGCCTCACCTGCAGTGAATGGTGTTTCGAATTCAGCCCCTTGCCATCTTGGCAGCCTTGTGTCACCACAAAGTATTCCACGGTAATACGAGAGCAATCAGGCTCAATATTTTTAGGCAGAGCTGAAATGAAACATGTCAATAATAAAACTATCGTTGCCTAATCGCCTATCCCTACGGCAAGGCTGTACTCACGATGTTGGAGTATCACAGCGGCTGACTACTGATACAGCCTTCACACCAACGGGCATAGTTTCATGTCACTCTTCCTCAAGGCGCTTGTGTACTTTGTACAACCTGCAATTTCTACCACCAAAGAGGCAGATAAAAGGTTGCTGACATCCGTCAGTGGCACAGAAGCGCGATCGTTGTTATTCATAGAGCAAACAGAGCAATTCGAAAGGCATACGAAGGATGCTCTTTCAGCATCGCCGCCATGAGCCCTCCAGCCTCGGGCCACCTGGAAGCCTTGAAGCCCCTCCGGAACTTCGACTTGAGATTAGGCGTCTTGTTGCCCTGGTGGAGGCACGATTGACGAGAGGCATGGCTGGTGAAGAATGGTGCTTGTGTTCGAAGTGATTCGTTCCCTCATACCGGTGTCCAGTGTCAAGTCTGTTATTTCGCGTTAGCACCAACTCTTTCGCTCAGCTGGAGCTCCTTACGATGAGCGTGAGCGAGCCGCAATGCTTGCGGCTCGTCGGACAGAGCCACTATGTGTACTATTTTCGGTTCCTTATATGCCTTGCACAGCGTTCTGATGGATCACGACTATCGGTCTGCTTTGGAAACTGGGCCGATTGAGTATGCGTGTGAAGGTCTTATAGTCTTCGATTCCATTTCTCGTCTCATTCCAGCTATACTCCTTCGAAGATTGCCTCCCTCATTGAGTCTGTCTCCAAGTTATCCTTTCCCGAGTCTTACTGCTTCCTCGAAATGAGGTGCACAGCCCTACTCGCTGTCTGCTGTGTCTCGGCAGCGCTAGCATTGCCACAACCTGCACACCCCTCGTTGTTTGCTCGCCAGTCGCCGGCTCCCCCTCCTGAGTCGTCCAGTTCACTTCCTACAAGCGCCTTCCTCGACAATAATGGATTCGAGGCGGCCGTGGCAGCAGCACCGATATGGAATTTTGGTAGATCATGGAAACGGGCAAGTGACGTTCATTATCCGCAAAAGGTCCGGTCATGCTGAGATCCTGGCAGGAACCTTGCTATCCTGAATCGGCATGTATCTTGAGTTCGAATTGTCAAGAGATGAATCCAGGCACGGATGTACCATTGGACGACAATCCCGGCCGAGACTGCAACGACCCAGGCCCATGGACAGGCCGCTTCTCCAAGGGCAACCCGTTTCCCAACTACATAAGCACCGCTCGATGTTCTGACAAATCCCCCGAACAAGGAGGCCAGATGCGAGTAACGTACCAGATATACTATGTGTACGTTTGGAGCGAGCAGACGATACTTTCAGATGCTGACGCCCTGCAGTCACGACGGCGCCATTAGCGTTGGCCATACGCATGACTGGGAAGGCGCAACCGTCGTGTGGAAGCGTGACGCACCCGACTCGGATTGGTGGCACCGCGACGTGAGTTTGATGACCTGGAGAAGGGAGCGGTATCATCCACTGACGTCGGTTCTAGTCCTTGATCTTGTCGCAACACCAAGGGAGGAAACAGAGAGGTTGGGGCGAAATCCAAACGGCCGATGATTCTGACGACAAAGACGACTCGGGAAGCACAGGACAGTACAAACACCATCCTAAGGTCTACGTTGGGTTCTTCAAGCACCCGAACTTCTTCGAGAAGAAAACAAACATCAACACACAGGATGATTTAGCGCCGGATGACGAGTTTCGTTCGAATGATTGGGTCTATATGCCAGTATTGAGCGACATGCAACCCTGGGACGTAATTCATGGTAAGTCCGTGCGATTTCTCGTTAGTGTGATCCAGAGACTAGCATTTCATCTGTCAAGATTGACTGCTGAACACATACAGCGGACTGGGATTACGAACTCGCCCACTCCACACCTCGTGTCGTGCACGACCAACAGTGTACATGGTAAGATTGATGTCGACAAAACCCATGCCGTGGCTGGGTAGGTGCGATGGTTAGTGTCGGCTGAATGGACAAGGATAGTTCCAGGCGTTGTGACGAGTATTTTTTCTTCATATTATCATTTTGTGAAGCCCTTGGGAATACGTATGCGCCCAGACGGAGCAGCGGAGTCAATTTATATGTTTGGTATTGCCTGGCACACTACCCTCCTCATCTCTCATTCCTCATACGAGTCCAATACTCTGGTTTCCATGGTCTATGCCGGCATGTTACGTGCAAGTAACTTCTGCCTTATGCTTAGTCGTAGGAGCGGTGGTGATGACGCCGGGGTTGACGCAGGCAGTTGGGTGGCATATCGACGAAACGCGGCCTTCGTGCTCGATCTATGTATGGCTTTCCAAGAACGTATGAGTGCCTACAGGTGAACACTGTGAGGCTGTGCATCTGCTTGTCATGACCACTCATGCTGCAACTGAGACTTGAACGAGTGGCCAGCCCTCCTTTGAACTTGCATTGCCTCCTCCAAGGCGCGTCGATGGAGTTTCGCGGCCACTGCGGCGTGCGAAAAGGCGATGATACTAGTGGCGGATCCACGTGCGCTATGAGCACGCTTTCATACACACTCTATTGATCACAGGACCTTGCCAGACTGCAAGTCGACCGGACGCTGATGGCGCTGTCCTCTGTATCAGCCCACTGAGGGACATGTCCTGCGACAAGTTCTGACCAGTTCAGGTGCTATGACGCCTTCGGTGCTCTTGTCCAGACAGGCCACTCGGATACCACTGAACCGGGCGGATAAAACACGCCCCGCGCGTTGCAGTCATCTCACTGAACGGCGGATCACCGGCGTCCCGACCACGGAGGCTGTCTGGATGAGGTGACTCGGAGTTGGGACAGCCGGCGCACATCTTTGCTGCGATTTGGTAAGCAACTCAGGCGGAGACGCAGCCCTGGCCGGAGTCCTTGGAGCGGTATCGGCGTGTGATTGGCTCATACTGGTATCGGGCCCCTTGACTCCACCTTCTCAGGGTCCAAGCTGCTTTCTGCCCGCGCTAGAACAACGAGATTCGCGAAAAACGGCAGCGGCAATATCCTGAAGCCCAGCTATCACCAAGTCAGTCAGACTCAAAATCACCGCTCTTTTCTCAAGCTTTTCTTGAATCGCTCTTTCAATTGTGTGTCTGCGCCTCTTCACGCTCCCTCTCAATCGCCGTGCCGCGCAACATTTGAGCGTTGTGCACTGCGTTGGACAACACCACGCACATCGCAGTCATCTCCGGCTCATCCCAACAGCTGAAGGGGCTGCTGCGAAACACCCCTCACCACCATGGACGTCGTACTCGACATATTCGACGGCTACTTGTTCGACCGGTTCTACGCGACTTTCCTGCCAGCGTCGCCAGATGCAATCGCCTATCATGCGCTCAAACACCGCTCACCCGATGCCACCTTCACCAGCATACGCGAAGCTCCCACGCCTTACACATACAGCTACCAGCCGGCTAGCAGATACCTCGCGATTGAGCCGTCAGATTACGCATACATGAGCCGCTGGCCTCGAGACAACGCATTGCGACAGGCAGTCTCGTTATATCTGATTACATGGTATGGTCACTTCCTTCTTGCGTCGCCGGTGGACGCCGCCTCCCCACGTTCTCACCAACTGACTTCGTAATTTGCAGGATCTTCGGTTTCGTCGTCTACTTCGTAACCGCCAGCCTCTCCTACGTCTTCGTCTTCGACAAGACGACCGTCAACCACCCCAAATACCTCAAGAACCAAATCTCGCTCGAGATCAAGCAGACGCTGCGCTCGCTGCCCGTCATGGCCTTCTTCACCGTCCCCTTCTTCCTCGCCGAAGTCCGCGGCTACTCCAAAATGTACGACAGCACCGAAGACGGGCCGGGCCTCTGGTACAACATCCTGCAGTTCCCGTTCTTCATCACCTTCACCGACTTCTTCATCTACTGGATCCACCGCGGCCTGCACCACCCGCTGGTCTACAAGCGGCTGCACAAGCCGCACCACAAGTGGATCATGCCGACGCCCTTTGCCTCGCACGCCTTCCACCCGCTCGACGGCTTCGCTCAGAGCGTGCCCTACCACGTCTTCCCGTTCATCTTCCCGCTGCAGAAGTGGGCCTACATCCTCCTCTTCACCTTCATCAACATCTGGACCGTCATGATCCACGACGGCGAGTACGTGGCCGACAGCCCCATCATCAACGGCGCCGCCTGCCACACCATGCATCATCTTTACTTCAATTTCAATTACGGCCAGTTTACGACGCTGTGGGATCGGCTGGGTGGCAGTTACAGGAAGCCGAATGAGGAGCTGTTCCGGCGGGAGGCGAAGATGAGTCAGAAGGAGTGGCAGAAGCAGAGCGAGGAGATGGAGAAGATTGTCAAGGAGGTCGAGGGCGAGGACACGAGGACGTATGACGATGAGGATCCGGACGCGAAGAAGATGCAGTGATGTGACGGCATGGGGTTGTGGATGCCCCCCGGTATGGTTGTGCTTTTTGCAGCGGTGTCTCGGGGTTTGGTCATTTTGGGTTTTGGGCTTCTTCTTCTTCCTCTTCGCCAGATGTACTGTTCATAGCTATGCCCGTCCGCGCTGTTTTTTGGGCTTCTTCAGGCGCCGTTCTTGGTAGCGCGAATTCTATGAGACTTGTTATAACTCACCTTTTCGGCTCTATAACCAAGTTCGGTTTGGTTTGCACATATACTTCGATTACAACTACGTCCGGTTCCGACATGACTTGGTTTGTGTCCGAAGAGTCCACGTCTCCCGACAACCGTGAATCCCACCAACACTTCAAACTGCAACTGCAGTCAGTAACTTGCGTTTGCGGTGTCAGTCACTTCAATTGAGGTGTCCCCCACCATTTTAGGTCCAAGAGTCTGCTTCCTCAGAAAGTGTTTCGGCTTGGTCACCCCACCCATCATGTAGATCATGTAGGCGGTGTGTAATCAGGATGTCTTCACAATCTGGCAAACCGTTTGTGTCATGTTTTGCACTAATCCCTTACATTGTGAATACAACCGCCTTGGTGTTCTCTACTCGGGTAGAAGTGGTATGCGCAGCAAATCTGGCACTGTATGAGGACCTTGGTTCTGCTTTTTTCGTTACAGTTACATTCGGTAAGTTGACGGTCGCTGTATGGAATACTCCACTGGCATATCCTCCATGAATGCAGGCCTGAATTAAAGTCCCACTTTGACCGGGAAGTGTTTGAACACCTTCTGGCTTTTACCCGCTTTGTAGACACAACGCCGTTGGAATATCCCCCACAACATAGGTCTAGCCACAGCCCGAGTATGCTCCGAACGTAAACCTACTGACTGTTGGAATGTCGCAGTTCTTGCAGCCAGCTTCTTCATGCAGGAACCACGAAACACAGGCAACGCAGCGAAACCCAGGTTCAATCCCTGTGTAGCCACACCGGATAATATACGCATGCCACAGACCAAAGGCCAGGCTCTCTCTCCCAAAGCTGTAAACGACAAGCCTTCTATCCTAACCCCATCCTTCCCCCCCCAGTCACCAGGCTGTCCTCCCCTTCCGCCTACCCCTTCGCCCCCGCCAACAACTCCGCCCCACTCCTCACAACCCCCACCACCGCCCCCGTCTGCACCATCTCGCTCCCCCCGCCACTAAGCCGATACTCCACCTCACTCAAGCCCTCCAACCACTTCACCCTCGTCTGCGGCGGCACATCCAACCCGGCCAACTCCTCCGCCAGCGCCGTCAGCACATCCGCCAGCGCCAAGCCCTTCTCCGCCTTCAGCGCGCCGAGCGTCAGCAAGCAACTCGTCACGTCCGAGCTGCCGAGCAGCGTGTCACGGATCAGCCTGACGTCATCCGGATGCGGCGCGGCGATGCAGTCGTAGATCGTCGTCTCAGTAATCATATCCCGCTCGACGCTCTTCGGATCCGCTGGCGGCGGCTGGCCCGGCGGCCGCAGGGGCGTGCTGCCGGCGTGGCAGGCCTGCAGCACGTTCAGCGCGCGCCGCATGTCGCCCTTGCTCAGCCGGACGAGGCTGTCCACGGCCGGGGGCGTGATGCGCACGGCTTCCTCGGCGATGACGTGGTCGACTAATACCCGGATGTCGGCGTCTTTGAGCGGGGAGAAGCGGAAGCGGGTGCAGCGGGAGAGCAGCGCGGGGGAGAGCTTGTGCGTGTAGTTGGCGATGATGGCGAAGCGCGTGTTGGCGGTGTATTTTTCCATGATGCGGCGGAGGGCCATTTGCGCGGTTGCGGTCATGGCGTCGGCTTCGTCGAGGATGATGAGTTTGAAGGTTGCGAGAGGGGTGGAGGAGGGGCCGGGGGCGGCGGAGAAGATTTGTTTCGTGCTGCTGAAGGTTTTGATTTGTTGGCTGGGGGGGAGGGGGACATGTTAGCTGGGTAGTTGATGGGGACATTTGGGGGAGGGCTCTGCTGACCGGACGACGTCGATGCCGCGGTCATCGGAGGCGTTGAGTTCAAGGACCATCTGCCGCATGTTCTTGTTGCCGTAGATCTTTCGTGCCAGAGCCAGGACGGTGGATGTCTTGCCGGTACCGGGGGGTCCGTACAGCAGCAGATGTGGCAATCTCTAGGACACTTCAGCCATGTTCTCCGTTCAGTCCATTGGGGTTCATCACACACATTCGACTCCACGAACTTGTTGATCGTAGCGAGGATATCTTGGTGGCCGGACACATCGTCTAGTGTATTGGGGCGGTACTTTTCTACCCTATCCAGCCCAGTTATTAGTTTTCTGGATGCAAAGGGAAAATCGCACCATACCATGGCAATGTGTCCTCGGCCTCTACTGGCAAATTCGCTGCACTCCTCTTGCCCTTGGCAGTGTTGTCGGAGCTGAACTTGATGGCGCTCTGGACGGCTGGAGCATCCACGTCCATCTCGTCGTCTTCGAAGTCCGACATTCTGACAACAACAGATCCGTGGACCCTCTACGAGGCTGTCCAAGTTGATTCAGAATTGGGAGACCGTCGCCGAGTAGATGTGTTGGAGTATCGTGGAGAATGCAATTGGTTGATGTTTGGGAGACGCGCCGACTCGCGCAGACGTGTAGATTGATACGGATGGAGCAGATCTAATCTCAAATCTATCTCAATCTTATCTTAATCTTATCTCAATCTTACCTCCGTTTTGAATCCCCCGGCTCCATCTCAGCCCTACGAGTCGCATCACGACCCAGACCCTCGAGCTTCGTATGTCTGTAGATCCTACATACTTTCATTCAATTACACAACCAACACCTTCAAAATGCCGGTACGTGCGACAGACACCAGACAATATAAATCATATACTAACCCCACCAGGCCTACCACTCCGTCTTCCTCGACGAGCCGAACCAGCAAATAATAGGTACCACTCTGCTCCCACCACTCCCGCCCCTCCCCCCACCAACACTAAGCTCTCCGATAACCCTAACACCCTCACGCACCCCCAGGCAACTTCGCCCTCCTCCCCCTCCGCACCCGCACCCGCGGCCCCGCGCCCCAACTCCCCCCCCTCCCCGCCGACGTGTCGGACCTTACGGTGGACGCGTCGCACGAATTATACGACCCGCTGGACGAAGTCCTCGCCCTCTTCCGCGCCAACACCTTCTTCCGCAACTTCGAGATCAAGGGGCCGGCCGACCGCGTGCTGATCTACGGGATCCTGTTCGTCAGCGAGGTGTTGGGCAAGATGAGGCCGGGGATGGGGAGAAGGGATGCTGAGAAGGTGAGTCGCTGTTGCTGCTGCTCTGTCCGACAAGGAGGAAACACGGTAGACGGTGTTAGTCAAGAGAGGGGGAACAAGAGGATGAGGGAGTGGACTAGGCTAATGAAGAGGATCCTGTGCACAGGCGGTCATGAACACGGCGCTGGACACCAACTTCGCGATCCCGGGCGACGCGAGCTTCCCGCTGAACCAGGCGTTCGAGCCGCCGAGGGACCGGAACGAGGCGGAGGTGCTGCGGCAGTACATCGTGCAGATGCGGCAGGAGCTGGCGCAGAGGTTGCTCAACAGGGTGTATGCGGATGGAACAAATACCCCGTCGAAGGTGAGTGGTCGTGGTTCGGCGCATGGGTGTGGACATGGATGGCTGACGTTTTTGCAGTGGTGGTTAAGTTTTACGAAGCGGAAGTTCATGGGCAAGGCGTTATAGACTTGAGGTTGTGAGGAAAGTAGCTTGACGACAGCCATACTGGTGGCTTAACATTCCGCCAGCGTGTCCACTTCTCAGGGCAAGGCGTTATAGATACAGGATTGTGGATTGAACAGCTCAAAAAGAAAGCCATATTGATGGCTCATGTTCGATGAGAAAGTCCCCCATCCAGTACACCGGTGTATGTACCGATCCTCTGTCGCAACATCTTCCGACCTCCCACTTCCCTCACGTCCCATTCACCTCGATCTTTCTCTTCTTCGAAAACTTCCCCCTAGCCTCCACCCTCCCCTCCACCGGCAACACTTTCGTCGCCGTAAACAGATACCCCTCCGCACCCCCCTTACTCGTCATAAGCGGATGTGTCCTCCCCGGCAGCACCTGCCACTCCGTAACCCTCGCCGTCTGCAACATCGGCGCCAGCAGCATCGTCGGATTGACCGGGAAATCCTCCTCCAGCAGCGTCGCTGCCGCCTCACCCTTCCCCTGCGCCTGCGCCGCCATCTGCACGTACGCCGCCCGCCGATCCCGGCCGTACAGATCCATCAGCTCGGCCAGCGGCTCCACCGTCGGCGAATACACGACCACCTGCGCCGCGCCGCGCAGCAACGGCAGCGCGTGGCGCAGGATGGTCGCCGGCTCCATCGCGCTGGCGATGACGAGCCCGTCGAACCCTCCGGCCCGCGTCTCGTCCACGACACCGCGGACGCGCTCCCAGCGCCGCCGCTTGCGGTAGTACGTCCCGCGCTTGCCGCTCTTCCACGTCTGCAGCACGGCGTCGGGCACGGTTTCGGGCTCGGCGTAGGCGGCGTCTTCGGTGGGGTGAAGGAGTTGCAGCCAGGAGAGGGTTTTGAGGTGGGTGTAGAGGGGGTGGGTGGGCGGTGGGGCGTTGGTGTCGAAGGAGAAGTATTTGAGGAGGCCGAGGTTGGGTTGCGCGTTTGCGTGGAGGACGGTGAGGGTGTTGTGGGTGGCTGACATGGGGGGGATGAGGTGGTGGCGTGGGCGCTTGGGTGTGGTTGATGTGCTGGTGTCTGTCGTAGGTTGCCCTTCCGGTTTGCCTTCTGGTTGGGCCTCGTCTGGGGGTAGTGTATCCGCCACGTGCGTGTCGCTTGTAGGGGGCGCAGTCTCAACCATGACAGCGTCGAACTCTTGATCCACGGAATCAGCTTGTGCTCTAGTAATTGCTTGCTCCGGTCCTGCTGAGTTCGTGGTGGGTGGGTCCAGTTCAGACGTATCCTCTTCCTCGTCTTCCTCCTCAGGGTACAGAATGCCCATTCTCTCAGCGAGCGCGGCCACAACAAGGCCCCCTGTATCGTCCACAATAAGCCATCTTCCGTTTCCAGGGCCTGCCGGAGAATCGTCTGTCGGGATACTTGAAGTTCCGTAGTGGACGTTGGCCCAACTCCCGATCAGGCCGAGTGTCTCCTCCCTAAGCTCCATGATGCGATGCGGTTCCCTCTCACCCATCACCTCCGTGAGCATGGACACGTCCAGAGGAAGTACCGTGAATCTCTTCATGTACTTCTTCGACTTCCGCAGCGTATACTTGGCAAGAGAGAAGCTGGTCTTCTCGTCCAAAGCCTGATGCGATGCCATGATCTTCGCGATTATCTCCTTGCCAGACCCTGTTGTAGCCCGCTTGAGCTCCTCAATCTCTTCCATAGACAGCGCCTGACGGGATGTGTCGTCGACTGTCAGGCGATTGCTCCGCATAAGCACCTCCCCATTCTCGCCCACGATGTCGTACTCTACCCCATCTGGTGTTTCCGTCTGCTCATCCCTCGACTCGGCCGGCGTTGCAGTGTCATGTGCGAGGGTCTCCGCATGCAACTCGGCCGCAGGCACTACCCGCAACTGCGTCACTTCGGCATCGTCTGTGTCGGCGAGCTCGAAAGTCAAGTGATAGGGCCGTCCAAGGAGCAGGTTTGCGGAGAAGGCGCCGAATTTTCCAAGAGAGATTGTCCTACACGAGGCGTCAGTATAACTTCGTGCTGGCAAGGTGGAGAAGTGCTTGTATGTGCTCACACCAACTATTCCACGTACGTATCTGGGATGATCTCGAGCACCTTCTGTTGTCCGGAAGGCAGTCGCAAGACGATATGCGTGTTTGGGTGAATTAAGGAATGCATTCTAGCGTTACGAAGTGGTGATCTATGGCATGTCCATATGTCAAGTTCTAAATGCGTCGGATTGGCGCTGGCTCTGTGTGAGAGACAAGTACTGCAGGTGGGCATTAGATGGAGCGCTTCAGAGATATTCACTGCATGACTCGCGCAGAAGATTTCCATACAGCGTAAGTGGCCGCTGCGCCGACCGTAGCCATAAGACTGTCAATTGCACGTCTCCACAAGGAAAAGCAGAGGATTACCACATATACTAGTGAGTAGATTATCTGTAGCACGGTCATTCCTTGGCTGGGCTTGGGCAATGTAGGACATCCTAAACATAGTTTTTCTATGAGAATCTATTTTTCCTCCATGCATACTTGGAAGCAGCTCGAAAGTTGACAATGTTCTCATTTAGCTACTCGTCTGTAGTCGTCGATAATGACAAACCTTTGAATTTCTATTCTCTGCAGAAGCATCCCTTGTTGTCATATCGTTGTACAGTCCTCATCCGCAATCCGACTCCTGGTGAAACGCCGCTCATGCCATTGCCCACTTCTACTGGCCTTCTTCCGACGAACCACCGACATACTTCTCCAAAGATGCTTCGAGCTCCTTCAGCAGGTTTCTGGCGCCATCTCCTCTTCCTGTGATCCAATCACCCGATCCCAATTGGAGCCCTCCCGTCGCGACCTGTGCCGGTAAGTATGGGTTCTCCGGGTCCGGAGCAGCGTAGCCGATGATCTCCTTGTTGCTCTTTGCCCATGCACGGACGGTATCGAGGAGTCGCGACGCGTTCAGAATGAAGTAGTTTCGTAAGAACTCGCCCCACAGCTTGTTGCCGCTGCACGATATGGTTAGCCTAGCACACATCGGCAATGCATACCGCATGTTGCACACGAAAGAAGAACAGAAACAGAGACATACCTTTTCTGAGCTTCGCCCTTGATCTCCAACCACTCAAGCAGTCCATACCTCACCGTCAACGTCTGTACACTTGCGTTGTATTCTTTTGCCATCGAGCTGTCTTCCGATACGTCTTGCTCACCAGGTTCGTTGGCGATTGGATTGGCGCAGAAGATCATGGCTTGTATCGAGACAAAGACCTGCTCCAGAGTAGAGACGTCCGGCTGCCACATCTCCTCCGGCCTGCCATCCCAGGTGCCAAGTAGTGAAAGGCACACCTGGCCTCCCCGGTGGAGGTTGGGGTTGAGGTTCAGATACTTGTAAGTGACCGCACCTTTGAAGCAGACCTGTGGCGGAGTCACGGGATAATCGTCGAGGCAGAAGATGTCAAATTCGAAAAGGCCGCCAGCATAAGGTGTGCCACACGGACCGACGATCATGGCCTTCAGCACATCTGGGCGGGACATCGGAACCTTCAAGAAAATACCCTCTGGCAACGAGACTTTCATGGCAGCAATCTCCTGGACAAGCCGCCTCATTCTGTTGCTGCGGACAGACTTGACCTTCGAAGCTACTTCCTTGTAATGATGCTGAGACAACACCTCATCATCTTCAACGTGCTCGACGCACTTGTCGCGACAGAACTTCTTCCAAGGATCTAATTGAGCGAGATCGAGATTGGTTGTGCCTAGAGGGAGGCTTGCAAACTCAATTTTGTTTGCCAACCCGGTGATTTGCTTGCACATGTTCAGCAGATCGATCGACCTCTTGAACTCCTTAGGCATCGACTTCGCCGCTTGCAGGATACTCTGGCATACCGCTGTCAGGTTAGCCATGCTCCTGCGGATGGCTGGCGTTCTATCGGCTTTGGTACGCTGCACGGCTTTGTTGAATGTAAGAGTCTGGAAATCTCCCTTCCACTCCTTCCCAAGGCGGTCTTCGAATATCAGGTCTTGAAATTCTGAAATCCCGACAAGCGTAGAGGTAAGCTCGAGCACGGCGGTGTAGAGATTGTGTCGCGCCAATACATCATCCATAGATTCATTGCGGAGAAGCTCAGCGGTGGAGTCGAGGATCACAGAGAATTGTAGCATGCTTATGAGAGCTGGGAAGGACGCCGCATCAACAGACAGACCAGCCAGAAGTCGTGTCAGCGTCTCGAAGATGGCTTGGATGACCTTGTCCTGGCTCTCGCGTGTGACAGCTGAAGTTCTGTGAGACATTAGCACTGTTGCGGAGCTCACATCCATCGAACAATAGCTGTGCCGTTGGAGGGACTTGTTACTCACTCCTTCTCAGACTTTGGCTGCAGACGTGTGGCGTCATTCTTGTCGACCTTTTGCTTCTTGTCATCCTGGGAATCCTCGCCTGTACCCAGGCGCTGTCCGGGTCCGTGAGGATGATGTGGTGAAGTGAGGTCGTCCAGTTCGTCATTGTCTTCATCGCTGTAATAGTAATCGTACTCACCGCTTGCGTACCCAATGCCTTTCGACTTCTCGGACGACTTGACCCAGGGGACGGTCTTTTGGGCTGCCTTCGCCTCATACTGACGGTTTGTGTGATCTAGGTAGCAGAGCAGCATCCAGATTGCAACCAGCCGGCCCTTATCGCAGCACGAGAGCTTGGGTTTCGAGCCGTCCGGGTCAGCGGCTTTCTCAGGCTTCTTTCTCCTCATACGCCGCGAAGCTCTCCTGTTGTCAGGACTGGAGAGCTGTGAAGACGGTGTTCTAGTAGTGATTATATCAGGGTCCTGGATAGAGTGAGCTTCCCTTGAATCCGAACCATCTGTCGCACTGCCTGTGTTGGTGTTACCGCAGCCGAGACACATGCATGCGCCGCAACCCGCAGGGCAAACTACTACAGCAGGGACGACGTTCGAGTCTGTATCAGGGGCGCCCGCTGCTCCTTTCATGGTGGTCCAGGACCCCACATGATCTACGATGTCCAGCATAGAGATTATGGGGATGCGACAGAGCTGACATGTTCGATTCATAAGGTCATCACCGAACTTGTGGAGATGTGTGAGTGCTTCCGTAGTTGTTGTAGATTCATCGTCTGGAGATTCGAGTGAAGGCTCCCGCTTGCGTTTCTGTCCATGCAGAGCGCTGGTCTCGAGATTGGAAGTTGAAATTGCGAGCGGAGATGTGTGGCCCGGCAGATGATCCAGACCAGCATCAAACTGCTCCTGCAGGCGCTTCGCCGTCAGACGGTCTGACTGTTCTTGCTGCGTGTTGCCAGGTACTGGCGGCTTTGGCGATGATTCCTGGTCAGACTTCTTGGACGCCCACGCTGCCGCAGCAGCACGTGCCGCTTCACTGCGCGGCTGGCCCTCGTCATTTTTTCTGATGGTGATTGAAGGCTTGTGTTTAGAATCGTTGGGATCCATGGTGTGGACCCTGCTGGAGGAGGCTAGTGAGTTATGAGGTGGAAGAAGAAGTTGTGGAGAAGAGTCGCGGATAGGTGAGGCTTGCAGCGGTTGCCTGCTGACCGCCTTGGCGGAGAGTAGTGTTGCGTTTCATTCACAAACAAACCACCAAACGCAAGTACCCGCTTCACAGCTTTCGATGCGGAATATTCGGTGGATTTTTGGACGACGAGAACAGTCAAGGTATTCGGCTGTAAAACCGACTTGTTGTATTCGACTGTGTACTTCTGGCCTTTGCCTTTTTATTCACTCATAAGTCAAGACGGAAGCTCAAACGAGCAAACAGTGGCAGGCTCTCGACATGCTGAGCTAATGAAAGACGGTTCATGAAGGTGACCATGTTTCGAGAACACAAGCGATACTTGCACCCTAATACAAACTCACAAAATCCCAGCAGCCATCTATCATGAAGAGTTTGTAAGGGAGACATTAGCTTCAACTTTGCTTGATCTTGAGAACTTCCTCGATCGTGGGTTCCTGGATGTCATTTCAACCAGCCGATACACTCTCCGACAAGCACGTTCAGAACAACCTCTGTGAGCGACAAAATGACCAGAGTGTCCCCCGCAATCCTAAGCTCGCCTGAGAACCTGACTCCGCTAGGAAAAGCTATCTAGTACTCTTGCTGCTTCATTTATTTCGAGGGCAAAGCACAGCCTGGATGTTCTCCACAGCTAAGGACTAAGTTTTTGCCGTGAATGCATCTTGCCGATTAATGTAAGACAATTTTCTAAGGATGGTTGATCCGACATTCAGACATGGGCTGGTCTTCTTTTCTTTTTGTTGATTCTCTTTTGATCCGTTATCGTCTGCCATGGTATCACTTAACGAAAGCTGGTTCAACTTATCTCGGTTGTGCACCCTGTATGTTTCGAAGAAGAACATCGCAGAAGCAGAAACTCTACTATCACTGTAACAAGAAAGAGTCGGCTTACCCTTTCACAATCTGAAAGATCAAAACACAGCTACCAGTAACCGCGCCGGACACTGCTGTAATGTGAAATCTGAAGACATTGCCATCAGGCAATCTGCTATTGCTCTGATGGCGACCACACACGGCACCTGACCATGAACCTAATCCGAAGGTGAACATGCATGCCTGTCAATTGAAGCAAGGCTGAGCATAGAAATGGCACGCACGAGTGTAACGTCGACCTACCACAACACGCACCGTCACAGGCCTTACGAGAGGGCCGCAAGGCAGCAGGCACAAAGAAACTTCGCACTAGCCGTCTCGACGCGGAAGCGCGCCGTTCATGAGGGTAAGGGTGACCCCCTGCCTAGTTTGATCCTTGCCGTGTTCACTAGCAATGATATCGCGGAAGCATGCGGATGTCACTCACTACCCATGATAACAGCCTCGATACTGCTCGCATCCCTAGCGACGGGCTTCCAAAGGCTAACGACACGGCCAAGACTCCACGGACGCATTGTTCGTAAGCGATACGTTCGGAGAATTCATCCTCACAGATGACGCGTGGAGGGCATCTATCGAATGTCAGAGTGGAGCCTGAGGGATCGCCGGAGTCGGGATAAGCAGTGGTGGTGCCTCCGCTCAGGGATAGGTCGAGTAACCCAGGTGCAAAGGTCTCCTCTTCCGCGCAAATCAACTACGATACCGACGAAGGCAACGGTGGCGTGATGCAGACGCCTTCCTCCTCGACGGCACCTCCACATACTGGACGATGAAAATGAGTTCGTCTGGATTCAGCTGGAGTCTTCTCCGCGCACTGGTCGTTGAGGTCCTGCGCATCGGTCCCCCAGCTACCGGCTCTAGTATCCACTTCGAGTCGAGGAAAGGCCTTGTGGAGTGTCGTTGATGCTGCTGCTGATCAATAGTGACGCAACTACTCACCTACGAGGCTCCTCATGTGGCGAAGCTGTACAGCCGATCAGCAATGGTGCGAGGGAATGCCTGTCCGGTAGCCCGCTGGAGTGAATCAATGAGAGCAGCCCTCACCGCATTCTCAAAGATTTCTACCCCTTGGTTTGCGATAATGCAAAGAAAATGTCCGAAAGATAGCCATGTGCTCTTCAAGTGAGATCATGCAAGGCACCTCAAACAGCCTAACAGCATCGAACCACACGCAGGTGGAAGGTGTTTGTGACAGCGAATGAGATACACGGCGCATCAGATCCAACTACCTGAAGCAAAAACAACCCTTTTGCTGCACTCTTCGCCCAGCATGTCAAACCTTTCCCGGCGTTCTACGAGCTTCAGAAGACGTAGCGGTGGCCAGGTGAGACAAGGTCAAGGACAGTCTTGATACAACTCTGGGGTGACTACGAACATCTTCTTCCTAGTTACTTCCCAGGCATAGATAGAATTGAGCGCTGCGACAGTGATGTTGATGAAAAGCTCGAAGTGAATGCAGACCAGGAGGGCCGCGTGATGAAGCTTCGCGGCAGTGATGTAGGAGCGAACGGGCACTGTCAATTGCTGAGCACAAAATACGAGAATGATAAGGTATCGCGACGGTAGAATTGCAGCATGTTCTGAACGCATTGATGAAACACAACTAGGTGGTGTCCAGTACTGAGGTGGTTGTGGTTGTGGAGATTCTCAACTTGAAAGCTCCTCCGAGCGCCGATCTTGACTACCACAACCACAGGCGCATCACTCGAGTCCAGCACGTCCGGGCAACATACAGCAACATCGAGGAACTTATATTTGAACGCACACCCATTGCAATCGCCGCAGTATCCTCATCGCATTTGAGCACCTTCACAGTATGCGCTGGCTGGGGACTCCCACATGTCACCTTCGGCGCCGGAGTCGTGGGGCCGATCCGTACACATGCGCAGTTCACCAGCAGCCATGTAGCACTCCACCGTCTCTGAGACGTTTAAATAATATTCGTCTTGCTCTGTAACTTGTCGCACACCTTTGTACAGCCTCGAATCGAGCAATATGACGAACTGGATACTTGGCGAGAAGTTCGACCAGACGTACGACCACATTGGTTCGATCAAGAAGCTGTGGGAAACCAGATGGAAATTCCCTGTATGAAACCGTGTTGCATATAACCGCTTCTGCCATGGCAATATCCTTACCGTCTTCACAGTGCTCACGAGGCCTCTACCCGTAGGTTGTTGCTCCGACATGCTGCGATTGTCTAAACCGAACGCGCGTTGGCCTGACACATGCGGCCACCCAGCTTCCATGACGGCCAGCTAGAAGACTTCGAGCCGATCTTCAAGGAGCTCATCGAGGTGCGCCGCTGTCCCCCCATCCGTCCCACCAGTCCGCATCTTTGACCGGGCGCGCTCCAGAAAGACATAAACGACGCCTACACCGACGCGTATACCGAAGCCTTCGTGCCCGTAGCTGAAGCTCTCGTCGCCCAGGCCGCCGAAATCGAGTCCACCGACCCCAAGCAAGCCATCGATCTCTACAAGCGCGCCTCGGTCGTCTACCGCGTCTCCCGGTTCCCTTTCCAGTCGACACCGTACAAGAAGAAGGCGTACCAGGCACAGAAGGAGGCGTACATGCGAGGCGCAAGGTTGTGGGACGTCCCCATGCAGGACATCAGCATCCCGCACACACATGCTGCTGGAGAAGATGGGAAGGAGATTCCGCTGTATGTCCGAGCGCCTCCGGCTGCGTCGGCGGAGAACCCTGTCCCGGTGATGCTGCTTATCACGGGACTGGACGGGCATCGACCTGATAATACTCAAGTACGCTCTCTCTCTGTCGTTCTGTCCGGATCATAAGCATTGTCATGCTTGCTTGTTGAAAGATGGGTGCATGTCACGTGCAAGCTTCGTCGACAACGTCGCGGCTATATTACTTGACACGAAGTTTTGCTTCTGGATTTCATGTGTTGTCAGAATTCGTACCGTCTGCTGACGCCGCACTCGTCCACACAGCGCACAGACGAACTTCTCGCCCGCGGCTGGGCCTGCGTAATCTGCGACATCCCCGGCCTCGCCGACTGCCCCGCTGACCGGCGCGACCCGGCTTCGCCGGACCGGCTCTTCACCAGCATCCTCGACTGGATGGACACACAACACCAATTCAACATGCGCAAGGCGGTCGCATGGGGCCTGTCCGCCGGCGGCTACTACGCCATCCGGCTCGCGCACACGCACCGGAACCGGCTGGCGGGCTGCGTCGGGCACGGCGCCGGCACGCATCACTATCTTGGGCGGGAGTGGCTGGACAAGGTGGACGGGCACGAGTATCCGTTCGAGCTGACGCCGGCGCTGGTGATGAAGTATGGGTATAGAGATGTGGAGGAATTGAAGGAGAAGGCGCAGAAGGAGTTCAGTCTGGTTGAGAACAGGATTGTGGATATGCCGAGCACCAGGCTGTTGTTGGTCAATGGGACGCTCGATGGCTGCATGCCGATTGAGGACAGTATGCTGCTTTTCGAGTACGGGACACCGAAGGAGGCAAGGTTTTATACTGGGTTGGCCCACATGGGGTACCCGCCGGCCAATCAGTCAGTGTATCCGTGGCTGGAGCAGGTCATTGCCACCGCGACTTGAGGCTGGTTGCGCCATCAATCTCTCTACATAGTATGTACGAATCTTGCATATATGTACGGCTGGTTTAATCGGACCGAAAAGCTTGTCACGTTTTCTCCGCACACACTTCGGAACTTTCCTGTGATTAACTATCGTACACATCCGACCATACAAACGCGCCATGAAGCTGGAGACGAGGCAACGCTAAAGTCTAGCTCGTGTCTTATTTGAACCGCAAAGAAACCCCCCATCGACACCGGGAAGAACACCTGAACCGACGCCCGAGAACATCAACCTTCAAAGAAAGCAGCGCCAGAACGACCCTTCGCTCATGCAAACGTCATGCAAACACAGTGCTGGATCTATCGTACAGAGGCATCGTGCAGTCAGAGAATGGTAATCATGCCTTGTTCATCTTCACCAGCCACTTCTCCAGAGCTCTCTCGTCCAGCCCCTTGAGCCAGCGGACCGTCTCGTCGTGCGCCCGATTGGACAGTTTCTCGTACTCGTCACGGTCCGTCATCAGTTTCGTCAGAGTGGTTTCCCAGGGATCGATGTCCTGCTCCGGGATGACGTAGTTGTCCATGCCGTGACGTTCGCCCGTGAGGCCGTTCACAGGGATGATATGGGGGATGCCGAGCTTGGCTTCTGGGATGCCGCCTCTGTTCGAGGAGATGACGGGGATGCCGCGCAGCTGCGCTTCGACGACGACGAGGCCCCAAGCTTCGAGCCAGAGAGACGGGACGAGAAGCACTTTGATCTTCCTCCACACCTGCTCCATGTCCCGAGCGGTTGGTTGGATGCTGCAAGAGCAAAGTTAGCACCCAGTTTCAGAGATGTTGCGCGGAGGGCGAGGACTTACTCGATATTCGGTATCTCCTTCAGCTGCTTTCGTACCTTTTCGTCCGTTCCCCAACTAGCCCATGCCGCGAACTTGAACTGCGGACACCGCTTGGCCAGGTCGCAGAAGATCGTGCCACCCTTCATTGGACTGGGGTTGATCATGGCAGCGTACTCCTGGTTCCAATTGTATCGCCGGGGAGGAAGCTGACGTGTCTCGCCGTCGAGGTAAGTCCAAGGGTGCAGGTAGTGGAAGGTGTTGTCCAGCTGGCCGTACTCGGAAGTGTACTCCTTGATGGCGTTCGAAACGCTCCAGATGCCGTCGACCTGACGCATGAGATTGTGCTCCGCTGGAGAACACGAACTGCCTGATAGCGCTCCAGCGAAAGGACCGAAGGGCAGTTGCTCCGCCATGTGGATGATGCAGACACGCAAGCTGTCTTTGAGGAACGGCATGATGGAAGTCGCTTTCATCGTCAACGAGTCGTTGAAGATGACGTGTGTTGGTCTGAAGAGGTACAGATGCATGCTCATGAAGAGGATGAACACGTAGAGTCGTCTGCTTGTTCTCGCTCTCTGCGTTCGGTCAGCCCCTGACTGGACTCTGCACGGTTGGAAGTTGTACTCACGTCGACGAAGTCGGTGGTCTCGGAAGCCATCAGTTTCTTGGGGAACGCCTTTTCGAAGTCGTCAAGGTCCAATGCGATGACACGGATGCCTTCCTTGTTCACGAAAACGTAGATGGTCACACCCGTGGAGGAGCCATCATCCAGGGGCACTTGAAGGGTGGATCGGGTGAGGCTAGGTTCTCGGCCTTCGGCTTCCATCTCGGTGCAGTAGGATTTGACCTCGTCCCTGTATGCATAGCACATCTGCGCTGTGGCATGTCCCTGGCTAGAAGCATGTCTCAGAATGCTCAGGTTGGCCTTGTATCCGCCGGACGAGGCAAAGAGCCCCTTGGCTGTCTGGAACAGGAAGACGCGCATGTCGTTTGTGAGTGGGATGATTCAATCGGTGAGCACAGTGATTTACTCTGTGAGTGTGGTGGTACAGTGTTGCTCCGGACGATGTGATTGCCATTGAACTGAAAAGGGGAAAGGTACATATATGAACTGGTCGAGTGCCTCCGAAGCAAACGAAAGTGAAGAGCGCATGGTTGTACTATGAGGGCAAAATGAATTCACAATGATGTTCTTGGGGCTCGCTTCTTCTGGAAAGAACTTACGATGCCCAACTGCTGCGAATGGGTTGGAAAAGTGAAGTCCGGACTGCTATCCCCATTGCCAGCACGTGGTACGAGGAGAAGGCTAGCTCCGCGGACGGTGACATCGCCATCATCTGGTCTTCGAGCCCCCACGAACTGCTGCACAACATAACTTCACTTCTTGGCTGATGGCAGTGATGCATCACACCTAGTCGAATCCGCGGCGGACTCATGCTACGTCATCAAGGCTAGATGGAAGAGATTCAATCTCCACTTGGAACGAGAAATACCCGCTATCACAAGCAGAATACTCGTCGAAAGCAACCATTCCACTTTTCGCGGATGTTTGCGCGAACGGTTTTCCCATAGATGAACACGGGGGTCGCTCCGGGCATACATGTATGTAGGGGCAGTGCCATCCGCACCAAGCAAACTCGCGGGATGTGACGACACAGGGCTCTCGCTTCTCTCGTCCCTACAGTTGGGGTAACCCGGCGACGACAGCTAAGGTTCCTTCCTCACGTTGATTCCACAATGACCACCGTGACCACTGACCACTCCTCGGAGCCAAGCGCGCGCGTTGCACCACCGTCCGTGGCACCGCGTTCGGATGGTTAACCGGCCGTGTGCATGAGGTGGGAGCAGGGCGCCGCATATCTGGATCTCGCAACAGCATCGGGCTCCTCTGCCGCAGTTGTCTGCTCGGCGAAGAGAGTAGCGAATGCAGCATGCACGTACACGCATACGAAGTGGTGATGAAACAATGCTGCAAGACCAGTGCGACTCTTGAAATTTCTCTCTGTGTTATATATTCCGCATAGGGGTGGTGATATCGTTCCATTACTCTTCGTTCCAGCGATTGTTTCCGCGTCTCACTTACGAAAGGGATATCTCGAACTACAGGGTTTCACTTGATATCAAGGTTTGAGTACTCAACATGACGGAAGTTCCAGCGTAAGTATCTGCATGCTCTACCACTGTGTCATCAAGCTGAGATGGAGACAGACCAGTCTACACTACGGCTTACAAGCCTCATCCGACGGAGAAGATGAAGGCGACCCAATGGATGGGCACACATTCCATTTCAGTTGGTGAAGTCCCCAAGCCCATGATCACCGCACCCAAGGATGCCATTGTTCGCATCACCCACTGCACTATCTGTGGCTCCGATCTCCACATGTATGAGGGTGAGTTGAACCAGGCCATGGAGAAGGGCGACATCATGGGCCATGAAGCCATTGGCATTGTCGATGAAGTCGGCGACCAAGTTGAGAATCTGAAGCCCGGAGACCGCGTCGTCATCCTCTCAGTCATCGCGTGCGGAGAGTGCGACTACTGCCAGCGAAAGGAGTACTCACTATGCGACAAAACCAACCCGTCCAAGGAGATGGAGAGCATGTGGGGTCACCGTCTCTCCGGTATCTTCGGCTACTCACATCTGACCGGTGGCTATCCTGGCAATCAGGCTGAATGGCTCAGAGTGCCCAACGCAGACCTCGTGTGCGTCAAAGCACCGAAGGACGTAGACTACAAGAAGCTGCTTGCTCTCGCCGACGTTGTTCCAACCGCTTGGCACGGTGTCGAGCTCGCCGAAGTGCAGGAGGGCGATGTTGTGGGAGTCTGGGGCTGCGGACCGATCGGTCTCTCGATCCAGCGTCTGGCAAAGGAGGTCAAAGGCGCGAAGAAAGTCTATGCCCTCGACAAGGACCCTCATCGACTCGCTCTGGCGGAATCCTACGGCATGATCCCGATCGATGTCTCCAAGCACCAGGATCCCGCCGACTACATCTTGTCGATCGAGCCGCATGGTCTGGATCGCGGCATTGAGGCCAGCGGATTCAGGAGCACAAACTCCGCTTTGCACTCGACGATGAGGGCCGTCGGACTCGAGGGTGACAGTGCGGATACTGTGTCCTCGGCCATCAAGGCAACCCGGAAGTGCGGAAACGTCGCACTGATTGGAGACTTCTTCTTCTCCACGAACAACTTCCCGATTGGAATGCTGATGGAGAAAACGATCACCTTGCGTGGCGGCCAGTTGATGGCGCAGAAGGTAGGAGTAATGTCCTCCGTTCAGTGTCGTTGACTCATCGTTCACAGTACTACCCGTTCCTCTTGGATTTGGTGGTTGAGGGCAAATACGACCCTTCATTCGTGTTCACTCACGAAGGTAAGCTGGCTGGCTCCCGCATGAACGGCGCAGCGCTGACGGCATTCGCGCTGCAGACAAACTCGAGAACATCCCAGAGATGTACGCGAAGTTCTCCAGGCACCAGATTCCGGGCGGGTTGAAGGTGTGTATGTCGACTGCTTTCGGCCGGTCACAGGGTTAAGGCTCTCGCTCGCATCGAACCGAGACAGCCACAAATGTCTGTACGCGACCGGTTGCAGGTTGCAGGAACAGTGGCCTAAATTGAGATGTTGTATGCGCAGTACTCAGTCACGGGCACAACGGCTCCTCTAAGGTCGCTTCATGACTCGTCTGCATAGATAGCAAAGCATCAGAGTACAACATCACATAGTCCTCCCAGCGCAACGTTTAATCTCCGACACCCTCTGCCGTCTGCTTGTTGCAGTGCAAGCAGGACGCCTTGCTCCGTCCACGGATGTGACAAGCGGATCAAGGGTCTCTGCCGGTGGCTGCTTGATACGAAGAGCCAACACCTGCCTGCCTATACCTATGCAATGCTCAATGTCGTTGTGCCGCTGGGTATCGCCGCTTGCCGGGGTTCCAGGCACTGGTCCCTGGAAGTCAAAGCCGCGGGGCGGGGTACGTGTAACACCCGCGGAGACACCCACGGAGACCCCCGCACCCACGCCATCCCTGATTAGACGCGGGCTGCGGGAGCGCACGGGGTCCCCCCATGTTTCGCACTTTGAACACCATGCTTGAGGACTTCAAGTTGACTACTCGAGCGCTCCTCCAGCGATCCACACTGCCATAGATAGTAAAACGGCGATCACAACCTTCGCGTTCGACCTCACCGTAGCCCTCCTTATGGTGCCTTTGTTCCAGACTGGCCGTTGGGTCTCGGCACACCTCCACGATGTTAAACCCTCGTAATTCCCGTCTCCGTTGCGCACTGCCGTCTCTCAGCCACGGCGAGACATAGTTACAACGAAAGGTATGAGGACGCTCCGAGGCCCCACCGTCCCCCAGCTTGGCAGTCGACTCCCTGGTATCGTTCGTTCGATCAATCCTGATGGCTTAGCGGCGAATCTTCGCGGCTTCTACGTTAGCGGAGGAGACTGTAACCGATAGACTCCAACATGGAAGCGCTCTGGCTTGCGATGACGACGCCGTGGGCTTCTCCCAACCCCACAGGCAACCGGAGCATCATCCAATGGTTCAGCGTCGGTTGGTATCGGCGCGGCATGGCTGTCAGGCCTTTTCATTGGCTGTTCAGATGCTTACTCAACATGCATTGATCAGCCAAAAGTTGCCGGTAAAGGACTACACGTGCTCCACAATAAACTCTCCGCTCTAAGCAGCCACTCCTGCTCTGCACGCCTAAACCCCCCGCGGGCTCTGCTTCAGGCGTCACCTCATGCACTTCGTGTTGCGCAATATCGGGAATCTCCTTGCCGTTACTGCATCGCTGTCGATTGCTGCATCCAAGGCACATTATCTCCCATCCTAAACCATCGATAACCTGGTAGCGCTCGCGAGACTTGCGCCTTCTCCGTGCTCCTTGCATGTGGCCTGATCACCGCGGGGGCCATCCATCCACTCGTTCGGTTTGGTGGAAGGACAGAAACACAGCAACGATCGAATGAAAGCTCCATCGCGACTCGGAGGAGAAAGCGGCGCCATGCCACCAATGGAGAACCGGCCATCCCTCGACAAGGGACGACAGATGGAAGGAGGTTACTCCCAAATCCTCACATACGGCTCCTTGCCGATGTGATACAACTGTGACTTCTGCGCGATTCAAGCAGGGATCACAACCAACGCCTGTAGACTGTTATCGCGGAGTGAAATACACGGAGAAAGGTGACTGGACATCCATACTCGCATCTTCTGGCTTGCGTGTGTCGAGTGATTGCTGCTTGGATTCGTTTCCTCGCTCAGCCACCCGTTCTTTTTCTTGCAAGTTGATGTACCCTTCCCTCTCGTCTGCTTGTCTTCTCATGACTGACAATAATTGGAACTCTACGTATGCGTGTGGAGCGATCTTGTACGAAACTGCAATCGAAGACTCATAAGAATGGCCGAGTGAGGAAAACATTACGCTCGACAAATGGCTTTCCTGCGTCCGGTAATTGATGTCACGCAGGAACTGGGATTCATTTTATCGTCGTACAAGCTCGATAGGCCCCTCGGGAGCGCAGCTACCGCAGTCGGTACTGGGATGGGGCACGATCCTAGTCAATCAATGGTACTTGGAGAAACGTTTTGTACGGTGCTCGATCGTCGCCAGGATCGGTCCAGACTGTGGACGGAGTGAAGCCCAGTGCGTCTCAATTGAGGCTTACCATCTCTTTCTGCAACTGTTCACAAGCTCTCGTGCCCCAGTCGATGTGGGTCTAAGGTTGTGCCACTAAAGCCATCGTCGACTGTCGTCTCTTAGAAGTGGAGTTTGATCTAGCCCCGGTCTGCAGAAGTTGTGGGCAGTCTGAAGACAGCAATGCTTTCCTCTTGCCATCCATGACTTTTGCTGCGGTGCCTCGGTTACTGGCGATAACATGCCCAGCACCTCGTCAGGGCAGCCCCTCCATCGATCCATTCCACTTTCGCACCGTCCGTCTCCACATGCACGTCAGGTGTTGGAGCGGGATGGTTCTCCGACCACCATAGGGCTGGATGATAATCGATGGGACCCACTGGGCCTCTGCTAAGCCCAAAAGGTTGAATTGCATTTAGCCAATGATTATATCCCAGTTGCGCAGGTCCGAGGAGCAACCGAATAGACCTGGTATATTTCCTTACGCAATTCTCGGTGCAAAAGGCAGAATATATCAGGCTCGTATGCTGTACGATATTCGCTTCAAGCGGGTCCATCTTCGAGCGCCTTGAACTTTTCAATTCAAATTCTATAGTTCACTTCAAAGCATTCAATCTTCAAAGTTCCAACCCAGGAACGGATACCTACGTTCCTCAGTTCAAGTTCCGTCTGTAGCTCCGTAACACCACGACTCTCGGAAAACGCGTTTCTTGTTACACGCTCAATCGCCTCCAGCGTTGTTTCAGACTCTTCGGAGCTCTAGGGCCATACGTCTTCAGCCATGCAGACAGTGGCCTCGACGTTTCCCGACGCATGGTACTTCGACCGTTGCAACCTGTCACAGGGCTCAACGGACTCAGAGGACTCGTTTGGTACTGCATTTGATGTGAGGACGCCCAATCACATGTACCAGGCAGAATCTAAGATACGTCACAGGATATCCTCAAAGGCTTCTCACACATGGAGAACCTGCACGAAAATGACCATGGAGCAGTCGACGGAGGCTCTTACGTGCACCGTGCTCAGCAAATGAACCTCTATGGGTTCATGAATGACACTGCCATTCCTCGAACAGCTCGTGGATTCTCCACATCAATGGAGCCATCGCCGTACGCCCATCCTGCACCGCTCCACATGGACGGTGCGTCACTATCTACGACTGCCGTCACCCCGGCAGCCCTTAATTCGACGCATCCTCGGACATCCCCTCTATCCATGGGAAATTCCTCTTACCACGACTGGGCGCTAGGCGCTCCATCTCTACATCCACTCATCACTGATGTATCGCCAATCCACCTCCAGATACAGGATCAGATGAGTCCAGTAGACGACATCTCGTCTGTAACCGACAATCAAACGGAGTCGTTCGACGAAGATGCTGAGCCTGCGGAGAGCAGTATGCCAAAGCCTGAGGCGTCGCCCAAAGCGCGGGCCAAGCGACGAAGGACGACGTCCAAGATTAACGACTGTCGTGCCGCGGCGCCAGAGAAGTCAAACCCCAGAGGCAGAAGATCTGGCAAGGCGCCCAGAAGTTTGAGTCCAAAAGAAGAAGAGGCAAAGCGCGAGAAGCTACTCGAACGAAATCGAATGGCAGCGAACAAGTGCAGGCAAAAGAAAAAAGAGTGGATGTCACACCTTGAGATTCAAGCCAAAGAGGTTGCCACGAACAGAGCCCAGCTACTTGCTAATCTGGCGACGCTGAAGGATGAGGTCCTCTAC
>JAKLMF010000159.1:0-26453 GCA_022813555.1 Botryosphaeria agaves | reverse complement strand
TTTGTTCACACATCGGCATCTCGATGCCTCAATGTCAGCGCGGAGGGCTGCTTCCTTGCTCAAGTGGACGGCCTCCATCCGTCTCAGGTAAGCCTTGAATAAAAATATTTCCGCGCGCTGCTGAGACCTTTCCTCTCTCAACATGATCCGGTGCTGTTGTTGCACTTCAATCAATCTCCTTGCCAAATCTCCTCTCGTCGGTGAGCCGTCCTCTCCACGAAGTTCGCCCTCGAGGTGTGTGCCCCTTCGAATGTTGCCACTGCGATTTCCAGTTCTCGGTTTCTTGCCTCGAGTGCGGTTATCTTCGTGTCGTATTCGGAGCGTAGCTCCTCGCGGAGGGCATCCTTGTTGTTTTCGAGTCCCTTGAGACGGCGTTCCAAATCCTGATTGTGCTGCTGCCAATCTCTTCCTTGTTGCTCTATGGGCTCCTCCAATTTTTCCCCTGTCGGGCCAGGGTTCCAAAAGGAAAGCAATAACTTCTTAAACGTGCCCTCCTAATGTTGGCGGATCCATATGATGAGAATGAGAAAGGCCGTAATTGTTTGCATGATGTTAAGGATGCTAGTCGTGGTCAAGTATGTGTCGTTCAACCCGCTCGTGTTGTCGAAGTTCCAACGAGGATGGGTTGAGGAGGGCAATATGTCGTATGAAGAAGATTTGAAACCGAAAGAGCTGGATTGCAACAGAGTGGAGGCAGATAGTGGGTTGAAAAACGTAGCGAGCACAGTGGCAGCAGCCCGGTGAAGGACTTTGATTGTTTTCATTGTGCCTTCTCAATACCTCATCAGCACCTGCCTCAGCCTAAGTCAGTAAGACTCTTTGACTGCGGGTATCGCTAGATGATGGCTTGAACTAAGCTGTGAAGGACGTCCTGACCCTGCTACGCTTGCACTACAAGTGAGGAAACGAGAAATCTGGTAAGGTCCAGTTGTGGGTTAGACGTTGAGTATGGGTGACAATCTGGTTGGAGCGATCGACAAAAGAATCCTATCAATGAGAAACTGATTCAATGAACGTGTCTGTACAGTACGAGCTGACAGTGAGTTGAAAAAACGGGAGTGCAGTTTGGCAAGCAAAGATCCCATTCTGGTCTACCGCGACTACCTAAAACTGCAGGAGCACCTGCCTCAACCAACCTTGGAGTGCACCCAGGACCTTTTCTCCAGAAACTGCAGGAGCACCCACCTGCTCCTAGCCAACCCACCTGCCTCAAAGCCAACACACCCAGGACCATTCCTTCACAGTACCGTAACAACCACTATACACCTTCCTCAAGATCTGACCACTTTGACGCTGCTCGAACCAATGCACCCAAGACGTTTTCCCCAGAATGCTGTAACAGCCACTATGCGCCCTCAAGATCTGTCCACTCTGACGCCGTCAACCACGCGATGGACCATAGGTTATTCTCACGTGGCCTGGTGGGAGTTTCAGAGTCCGGGAAGGTACCTTGACAGGAAGATATTGATCGCAATCGAGAAAGTCGAAGTTCACGCGAGCAGACCAGCAAAGAGCTGCCTCGACCGGGTGAAAGCCAGGTCTCTTAGCTTTGCCACAATGCTTGCGAACAAGTCCAGTATACTCTGCGCACGCTTCAGCTTTCCATCCCTTAGGCTGTTGAGACTTTTCAGGCTGCACGACGGGCCTCTCAGGCTTCGGATCTGGTGGTGGCATGGGCTTCTCTGGCGTGAGACTCTTCAGCTTCTCGGCGATCCTGCGACCGGCGTGCTTCAAATGATCGAGTTGGCGTTGGGCGAAACCTTTCTCTTTGAACAGCTGTTCGTGGGAAGCCTTCTCGCCTGCTGTCTCCTTGACGCCGTTTGCCCTCGAATCCCGGATCTTCTGCAGTTGCTCGGCCATGTTGTGGTTGGCACTTTCCAGCTTGACTTGTAGGCTGTCGACTTGCTTCTCGGCTTTCTGGAGATCCTCCACAACTTGTGCTACGGAGTCGACCACCAGGTTTACTTCGTTGTAAGCAACCTGTGCCTCATAAGCCTCTAGAAAGTGGTCAATGGACAGAGCTTTCTGCGCATCGGACATCAGTTCCCAGTTATCCAGAGACGGGCCATAACCTCGTAGTGGCAAGCTGGATGGCCCTTCCATTGTGGTAGTCCATGAACCAGCGTCCTCCGGAAACAGAAAATCACTTGCGCCATCAAGCTGAGGAGGTCCTTGAGGGATTGTGGCAGGTCCCGGAGCGGCAGTTGCAGGGGCTGGAGGCATTGCTGCAGGTCCTGGAGGGACTCTTGCTGCGGATGCACCTTGCGATGTCGTTGGGCCAAAACTCTGCTCCACGAGCTTCTTAATGAAATCGAAGCGCGCTCGTCCTAGCCTACCCTTCTCTTCAGAATCCGGCGCATCCTTCAGCTTCCGCATGGCCATGCGTTCAGCTTCCTCCCGAGCGGCCTTTATCCTCGCATTACGTAGTAGACTCTCAGCGTGTGTCTCATGGAACGCCTCCGCCTGAGATTCCCATTCCAGGTGTTCCAGCTCATGGGGAGCCTTTATCTCATCGAAGTGGTGCAATGGCGGCCACTTCATCTCGAAGGGTTCGGGCGGTGGGCCTTGCACGGGTGGCTTAGGGTTGAAGGGCCGAGGGTCTAAGTCTTTCCACATGTTACTGCCCTTTCCTGGTTTGATCCTGTTGGAGTTGCCATTGCCATCAGGATTGGAACCGCCTGGCCGCTGATACGAGTTCTTGGATCCACTTGCCTCTCCCTCGATTGCCAGTCCTGACTTGATGTCCTCTCCCGCTGTTGAAGGCGTCGTATTGTCCTGCGTTAAGCCATCTCCGTTTGAGGCTGGCACTGGCTCTGGAACGGGTGCTCCCTCCACAGGGGCTACTGAGTCTGGGGGAGGTACTGACTCCGGGCTCTGTGGACCAGATCCCTCCGATGCAGAATCCTGCGACCCCTGCGCTGAAGAATCTCCGTCAGATTGGCTCCCTTCGCTAGCTTGGTCATTCTGGGAGTTCGACTCGGGCTCGGACTCCATATTGTCGTGGGTCGGGTCTGGATCGTCCGAACCGGTATCAGAATCACCCTCAGTGTCACTACTGGAACTATCTGTGGAGTCGTTTTCGGGCTCACTCTCGGGGTCAGTGTTGGAATCACTATCAACCCCATCGTCGGGGTTAGGTGGCGACTGCTCTGGAGACTGGTCTGCAGGAGGGGTTTGTGGTGCAGATGGTTCTTCTTCGGGACTACCCGGCGTCGTGGCTGGGTCTTCTGGAGTATCCTCTGAGTCTGTGGTGTTGTCCTGGGTGCTGTCGTCCTGGTCACTGCTATGCTGGTCTTCACCATGCTGGTCATTGCCGTTCTGGTCTCCTGCGTCCTGGTCGCCGCCGTCTTGGTCACTGCCATCCCGATCACCACCGGCTTCCGTACTCCCGTCCTGTCCACGGTCGCCCTGGTCAACGCTGTCCTGATCACCATTCTCCTCGCTTGGAGCATCATGGTCTGCCGTCGGTGAGGATGACCGTTCAGAGTCGGCCTGGGATTGTCCTTGAGAATCTGGAGAACCAGAACTAGAGCCTGATTCTGCACTCTCACCCGACTCTGACCCCGGGGAGTCCGCTTCAGGTTGGGGCGGTTCCTGTGGCGACTCTGTAGGACTTCTGTCTTCCGTATCAGGTGTGTGGGGATCGGGGCTCTCCGGGGTTTGGTCTGACGGGCCATTTGGTGACCCCCCATTCGTTCCAGGGTCTGATTGTACAGATTCTGACTTTGAGGGGAATGGCTCTGCAGGTGGACCCAGATCCAGCGGCGGCATGGGATCAGCAGGCAGTGGAGATTCCGGTAACGGTGGTTCGGGTGACAATGACTCGGGTGACGGTGACTCCGGTTGTGGTGATCCACGCTGTGGTGATCCAGGTTGCGGTGACCCGGGCGATTCAGGCTGCGATCCAGGGGGCGATCCAGGCGACTCAGGTTGTGATCCTGCTGGCTCCCCAGAGAGAGACCCAGGAGCTGGTGACCCAGGCTGCGATCCAGGCTGCGACCCAGGTGGTGAAGGCGGCGCAGGTGCAGGATCGGCAGGCGGCACAGAATCAACAGGCGGCACAGCGTCAACGGGCACAGGCTGCTGTCCTGGCTCTCCTAGAGGTTGGTCTGGTACAATATCGGGAGACGCAGGCGGGTCATGTGGAGCCGGAGGTAATGGTTCAGTCGGCGGCTCAGGCGGCGACCCAGGCAGTGGCTCAGTTGGCGGTTCAGGGTGGACTCCAGAAGCTGGCGACTCAGGTGCCGGCGGTTGCGGTGGTGACTCAGGCGATACGGGCGATCCGGGTGATGCGGGTGATCCAGGCGATTCAGGCTGTGGTGCCGGTGGTGGTGCCGGTGGCGATACCGGTGGCGCAGGAACAGGCGGTGCAGGAACCGGCGGCGCGGGAACAGGCGCACCAGGTACAGGCACACCAGGTGCAGGCAGACCAGGAACAACCGGGATGTCAGGCACTGGCACAGACGGTAGCTCAGGCATATGGAAGCTACATCCTATGCCGGGTACCGTGCAGATGGCCGAGCTGATCGCTTTCGGCATACTGAGGCGCAGTTCTCGGAAAGCCCCCCACAATCCAAATGCCAGGTTAGTACCGAGTGTACCGAGTGTACCGAGTGTACCAAGCGCGCCTACGATCGCACCGATCTCCCCATCGCTAAGGTGGTGCCCGTGTTTGATAACCGCTGTTGTTGAGCTGTGGGTGACTGTGAACACGGGGGCTATCGAAGTCGATGGCTGTGTCGATAAAGAGACCAGCAATTCTTTTTCCATGGTTCGCACCGTTGGGCCTACGGTTATCAAGGTTGTTACACCGTATGTGGCTGTGCTGATAGACAGTATAGTGCGGGTGGGTAATATGTCCGTCCGATTCTCCGTTAGAGGGTCTGTCCTGTTACTCCTGAGACCCACTGAGGAAGCATTGGTTGCGTTGTAGGCGTCGAGAGTCGTGTTGTGGAATGGTCGGAGCGTGTATGGTAGGCGTGGGAGTGCCGCTGCCAGTGACGCAGTGACCAGAACCATCATCACCACGAGCCGAACGAGAATAACGTGGAAGGCTGCCATCGTTACGGAGATCAGTTTGTAGCCTGAGTAATGCTCACAAAAAACGTTTCTATCTCTCCACAGTCAGCTGCCTTGCATATTCTTACGTTACAGGCAATGGTGGAAGGGCAACTTGCCTTGCGATCAATCTCCTTGGAAACCAGTGAAACCGGAGGCTATTGGACCTTGCTGTTGTTAAGAGGCTCTCTCTTTATGTAGATAGTTCCACTGCTAAAACGAAGCCAGAGAGCTTTGCACTGGAGGATGTTGGTGCATGCTACGGTGCAGGGCTTATATACCAGTAGTGACAAAGCTAACTTGAGCTGATTACGTGCTTCTGTTGAGAATTACATTCGGTAAATGAGGAAGGTGCGCGGTCGACCAAGGAACTGCATGAAGCAATGGAAAGGTAAGTGACCACTGGGGTTCCTGCCGGGCAAATCACATGGTCATAGAAACACGGTTGGAAGGGTGACCGAACCATAACTGAGATACTGCAAAATCCATGTCGAAACTACGAATTACATAGAAACTTTGTCACTTCCCTACCAGTTGTTCTTGTATTGAATAGCCAAGGTCCGGCTCTCTACTGTTGCATAGGAAATCTTGATAATCACCAAATTTGACAAGTCAAGAACTCCCAGATTCCAATCTGATATTGACCATTCTTTGGTACCGACGATCGACCCACACGGGCCGGCCCTGGATTCATTACCAAAACTTAAACGGTCTCGAACACGAGTGTCCATGTGGGAGATTGTTTTGAGTCTCATCATCCTATCTCACCCTATCTCATCCCTTCGGAGTAGTTGAGGATCGCATCTGGACCAGCACAGATCCATCGATTGCAGATACCCATTGCGCCCCAACATCCCTCACTCTCCCATTGCTGAGCGCATAGAGCACGAGATACATGTGGGACACAACCTCCCCAAACGAAAACAGCCTCACTGTGCCCAGTCCGCTTGCGTGGTCAAATCCCTCAACCCTTGGCCGGCTCAACATGACCAGATACCCAAGCCTCCCGGCTTTGTGGTATCGCACGAGATCGGTCCAGAACTGGTATTGCAATTCTTTAGGCCATGACAACGTATCCACGCTCCAGTACCCACGCTCTAGATCCTTGATGGGGCGCGCTACATGCACAGGACGATAACGAGCCATCAGCTCAGGATTCTCGGCTAGTTGCCGTAGCGTATCTGATACCTGTGAAGGCAGCTTGGTGTGCTTCTCTGAAGAAGTTGGCATCTCAGGTGGCAGAACTTCTTCAGGAATGCTCGCAAAATCGAACGACATGCTTGCGGATTTGGAAACTGTCACAGCTTCACCAGATGCAGGGGTGCTGACGCCTTTATCGTTACTTGGAGAGTTTGTGCGCCCGCTTGAAGATGACAATTGACGCATTGGCAAAGGTAGTCTGCCCTGTTTTCCTGCTGCAGTTGTTTGCGAAGATCCATCAGCCAAAGAGACCGTGTTAGATTTAGCTAGCTGTGGCATGCCTTGTTCCGGATATTTACGTATTTCTCCATGGGCTTGTCGGATCGCAGCTTGCTCAGAATTGTCAGGAGACTCTTCAGATGCAGTTGCTTCGCCGCGTGATGCAATCCTGTTTGCTACCGGTGGGGAGATTGTCGGAATAGGCTGAGTAAGCATGCTATCGTTGGACTTGCTGAGCCCGTAAGTCAAGGGCAGCTCAGAACCAAGGCTGTCGGCCTCATGCTCAAGAGCATGCTCCGGGGTGTGAGGACTGGGCTGTCTCGCGGCTACTTCCTTGGACGTCGGCGGAGGGTCTGACGGTGAACTACGTCTCATACTTTGAAAAAGCCGCCTCCTTTTGATCGGTCTTGCATCAGCGGGTGATGTCTGCCAGGATAGATGCTGTGGAGTCGGAACAATTTGCGTCTCTAACGCTTCAAGAGCAAGCTGAGTATTCTCTATGAACCCCTGGGATCTTCCTTTTGACGGAGAGGACGGACAAAGCTGTTCTCCATCCCGTGATTGAGGCGCTCCAAGGCCGGACAGGCTCTGACGCTCTTTCCATCGGGCGTGCAGTTCCTCTAAGCGCTCCATAGGACTCCTAGAGCTACTTGTCACGTCGTTTCTTCTTGCACGTGATACTTCGTAATACTCATGTCGTGGTAACATGTCTTGCGGAAATCTCTGATGGAAAGGCGCAACTCGATCGTTGTTTGCATCCTCGCTGTCATCCATCGTACGTGAACGCTGGGCCAATGTGGGACTTGGTGATATTTGATCTATACTGTTGACTGGCGGTCTCGTTTCGGCAGACGGTAGAGGTCGACTGAGCAGCCTCTCGCCCGGAACACCCTCGTTCTTGTCATCTTCGGCACCACGCGAATTGGTCGCAGTAAGGTTTATGGCGTTGACGGCCTCGAAGCCTTGACAAGCAAGCGCTTCAGCCCTATACTTGTCGTCATCTCGGCGAGAAGTCGGTGCGGAGATATGGATCAAGAGTTCCATAGGTTGATGTTCCTCTTCCAGCATAAGGGTTTTCGGTGAGGAGAGCCATGATCACAGCAATCTTCACAGCTCGAAAGGTGTAAGCAACACAAACGTGAAGGCATAACAGATACACGGTTGGTTGGCGCAACACAGTGGCAGGAATTGAGGACGGCCCGACGATGATCCGCTGCCAAGATTTCGCCCATCCCACCTCGATGTGTATCAAAAGTTCGAAGACGCTCAGCGACAGCCGACAGTAACCCACGACACACTCCTCAACATGGCGCCAGTTTCTCTGCTTGATCTTGTATCGTCCCTACCGTCGACTGATGGCTGGGGTCCTCCAACTACCAGTGAGACCATGCTTGACGGCGTGCCTTACGCGCCATACTCCAAATCCGATAAACTAGGGCGCATGGCAGATTGGACTGAGGGCAAGGACCGAGATCGGGGCGGTCGTCAGCAATATGGTGGCAGAAATTATCGTGGTATGTGTTCCACTGAACAGAGTCATGTGTATGATATGTATGGAGAACTACGACAGGCGTTGTTAGGATAAGCCTTTCGCTTCTTAAAGATGTAGCAGCGCAAGACTTCAGGATCTTCTGAACACTCTCTGTAAACGCCTAACTAACATCAGCTAGAACAGCAGGTCTATGGCGCAAACACCCAGAACCCGTTCGCTATCCAAGCAGCCGAAGAAGAGGCCACATTCTCTGTCGTTGACAACACGCGCACATCGGCCAGGACCCGCGGCTTCGGACGAGGTGGCGGTACCGTTTTCCGCGGTCGTGGTCAGCGAGGTGGTCAAGCTCAACGTGGAGGTCGCGGCACGTTCCAGCGAGTAGGTGGCGGAAGGCAAGGCCAGCAAGGCTACGACAACCGTGGCGGACGTGGTGGCCGGGGCGGCAGGCGCTTTGGCTGGAGAGACGACAAGCCCCAGCGTAACCGAGATGCTTCAGTCACCGTGAAGCCCGACTGGCAGCTTCTGGAGGAGATCGACTTCTCTCGTCTCATGAAGCTCAACCTGGAGACTTCCGACGGTGAGGACCTTGACAGCTATGGATTCTTGTATTACTACAACCGGTCATATGACAAGCAGCCGGGAGCAAAGACATCTGAGAGGAAACTCCAGGTTCTGGAGCGGGCTGCCTACAATGTCACCACATCGAGCGATCCTATCATCTCAGAGTTGGCGGAGAAGGACGAAGCCACGATTTTCGCCACAGACAACATTCTCTCCGCGCTGATGTGCGCCCCGAGATCTGTGTACTCCTGGGATCTCGTCATCACACGCACAGGCAACAAGGTCTTCATCGACAAGCGAGACAATGCCAACATTGACATGGTCACTGTCAACGAGAACGCAGCAGATGCGCCGATGGAGACGTCAGAAGGCAACAAGGACTCGATCAACAGTCCTCAAATGCTCTCTCAAGAAGCCACACATATCAACAACGTCTTCCCACTACAGGTTGTGACCGAGTCCGAGACTGCCAAGCATGAGATGTCGAATGAACATCCCTTCTACAACCCAGCCGTTGAGACGGATCCGCCAGCTTCGAAGGCATACAGGTACCGTCGGTTCGACCTGTCGCTGGAGAGGGACGAGGAGCCCCTTCACCTGATTGTACGAACGGAGCTCGACGCGGTTGTGCGGAACAACATCAGCGGAGATGACCAGTTCCTGACCATCAAAGCGCTCAATGAGTTCGACAGCAAAGCTCAGGGAAGTGGTGGGGCACTGGACTGGCGCACCAAGTTGGCCGGCCAGCGAGGTGCCGTTGTGGCGACAGAGATGAAGAACAACAGCTGCAAGCTGGCGCGTTGGACCGTGCAGAGCATTCTTGCTAAGGCTGATGTTATGAAGCTTGGGTGGGTACAGGCACAGACCAAATTTGTCATCGCAGTGCTAATTAAGTTTCAGATTCGTCTCTCGAACCAACCCTAAGAACAACAACGACCATGTCATACTCGGCGTTTTGGGCTACAAGCCACGCGATTTCGCGGCTCAAATGAACCTCAACCTCAACAACGGTTGGGGTATCGTACGTACGATCGGTGACATGTGTCTGAAGATGCCTGAGGGCAAGTACGTATTGGTCAAGGACCCCAACAAGCCGGTCCTGCGCTTGTACCAAGTGCCGGAGAACACCTTCGAAGAGGAGGTTGAGGAGCGGGAAACGTTGCAGGAGGATGAGGCAGAGGAGTAGGCTTATTCAGGGGATTTGGACGGCATGTAACTTTGAACTGCTGTCTGGCATTTCGCATTTGAAATTGGGACGCAATGGGTTTTACGCTGGTCAGATGAGTCTATTGAGCATCAATCTGGCACGATGCTACAGTGAGATGACATGAGAGTTTCTATAAATCCCATCTGAACGCGTATATCTAAATCTCTTCCTTCTCGTCCCCGATGGCCCTTCTTTACGGGGCGAGATCCATTTGGTGGGTCTTCGCAAGGCGCTTACTATACTAGTCGGTAAGTTCGCAATCGTGGCATAGTCAGGCCTTGACAATGGGAGACATGTGTGCTGTACTTTGTCTCACAGCAGGCAGGATAATAGGAATTCTTCATTAGACCCAGGACTACGGGCGACACCCGACGAGAGTGGATGCCTACACAATGTGTACCAATCTAGATTACAACAGACTACTAAAAGTTCAACCACCATGTTGGAACCATAAACAATGCCGCCAGAGCCTGTAGTGTGGGACACGGGCTGTCTAGTACTGTTTCTCCTTGCCCTTGAAGTCCCAGTTGTTCAGGTAACCGCACCCAGCCTATAGTACACATGTTAGCACCTGAAGCTCCCAACGATAGAACAGAGAAGACAAAGGCTCTACTTACGCTCAGATAAGTGGCATAGCCCAACCAGGCAACGTACGGCACCAAAAGATAGCCAGCAACAGGATCGACCTGGGCCCAAATGTACGCCAGGTACGAAGCAATACCGGTGAGGGCAACAATGTCAGCGGTAGCTTCGACTGGCCGCCCCATGCCGAAGAAAAGCGGCATCCAGGCAAAGTTCAAAGCAAGCTGAATAGTGTAGAGTGTAGCACCTTGCTGTTTGACAGTCTCAGTCCCAGCAAACGTGTGTGCTCTTGGCAAGGGAACAAATCACGGACCTGCGCTAAGTGGACCTTGCGTGCATCAAACGAGTTCATGCCTGCCGTCCACGCCCGGTAGGCGGCATAACCCATACTGGCATACAATGCGCCCCATACTGGACCGAAATACTGTGGCGGAGGAAGTCCTGGTGGTTGCTTGAGGTCGGCCGTTATCTTTCTGGCTCTGTCCGCTGCAGTACAAGCGGAAAGCGTTATTCAATGAATCGCATAGAAATAAAGAGGGGAACGGACGTCTCGTAGAAAACCCGATGACATTCCCTACGACCATTGGAAGGAGAACAGAAAACGCAGGCGTTTCAAACACGACCCGCGGGAGAGTGAGGCTGGGTATGTAGGTCGTCATGCTGTTGGCTATAGCAATCGTAAGACAGAGCAAAAACACGACGGCAATGCACAAACCCACTCAGCGTTTGCTAGATGACTTTATAACGGCGGGCCCTTGTATTTCCACCTGCAACGAGCTGTCAGTTCTATTATTTGACGTAATATCGACTTTGAAGGCGTTGTCACTCACACTGCTGCGTCCCCTCCGCAAGGCGCCAACTGAGATCCCGCCCGTCGCGCCAAGCACTCAGCCGCGTTTCACCCGTATCCAGCTCTCCCCGAGCTCCAACTCACTCTCTCCCTCCTCTCTACAACCACTGCCTGGAGCTTCTCACTCTTTGAGCAGAGCACATCGTGAGTGCAGATCACTTATTTGCTGCGCATTCTCCATACCTTGTTGCTTCTCGACACCTCCCCGCAGCCCAGCTTCTGTTCCTCGCACCCTCTACCCCCCATCGTACGCGCGCTTCTTGCGACGTCCGCCTTCATTCCTTCATTTCTTTGGCACACTTCTTCTTGGCCGTCTCAGTGCTCACGCCCGGCGTGCTCTTGTTGTTTTTATTATCCTTTGCCCCCCCATCCTCCCTACAAGCCTCGCTCACTGCCTTTTCTCGTAACGTGCTTCTCTAACGCGAAGTCATGCCGGCAAACAGCTTCTACGCGATCATTGTCGCTCACCACTACTCAATTCCCATCACCTAACGGGCTGACATCGTTTGTCTACGCCTCTTTTGAATACTACGACTGCCTTCTTTGCCGTTCTCAATCTGGCGCAGGCTAAGTTCCAACTGAATTGAGCTCTCTGCGAGCTGATAGCTAGCATGGATTCGTACGGGCATGCTCTAACCAGGCTTAGCGACTAGAAAACAAGTTGCTGACACTCGGACAGTCGTGACGACTCGAGCCGCGCGCCCGTAGATTCGTACCGACGAAGATCTCCTGGTAAGCGGCGCCTCCACCTTCCCGTGTCCTGCGCAGTTGAACAACGACGTCCGGCTCCTTTTCTGTCATGACAATAATACAACTATCCCATACATATCAAAAGCTATGTGCGTTGCGCATCGCAATGCTGGGACGCCGTTGTGACCGGAGACTGTTGTCCTAAGCCTCAAGGTCATCTGAAAGCCGACGACAGTAGATTGCTCACATCACGTATACAGGACCGTACGATCGCCGATCTCGGCCCTCTCGCGGTCGCTCGCGATCACCTCCAAACATCGACCGATACCAGCCCGATCGACTGCCGCGAGATGACTACGAACGTCGTCGTGATGACCCTCCCCGCCGCCGTCCATCGCCTCCACCCGTACAAGCTGGCATCGACCGCTACGTTCCCGGACAGGAGCCTCCAACGCCGGCCATCACGACAAACCCCCTCCCAAATCCAATGACACTCGATTACCAAGTTGGTTTCAACTGGTTTGCCGAATGGTGGCGCATGGACCAGATGATAAAGGAAGAGCGTGAGCGTCAGAAGAACGGCGGTCGGAGACCTGAGCGGCTTCGGGGTGAGCGCGAATCGCGCGAGGAGCGCACCAAGGAGCGAGAACAGATCCAGGCAGCGTACGATGCTTACAAAGAGAAGCTTCAGATGCAGATGGCTCGGACTTTCGTTCACCAGCACAAGAGCGAAGAGTGGTTCAAAGAGCGCTACGACCCAGAGTCAAGAGCTGCCTTCCGCAAGCGCCTCAGCGAGTTCCGACATGGTGGATATAGTCAATGGGAGCGCGATCTCGAGGCTGGCATCTTTGATGAATTCACACTTGAAGGCATCTATAAGAACGAGAGCAATGGAGCCGGCGGCGTGGTGGAAAAAGAGGAAGGCGAGGCCACCGCTGCCAACGAAGTGCTAGGAGTTGGCGACCTCGTGCCATCTAGGGGAGGTGATCTCCGCGACGAAGCAGCGCTTCAGCCAACACTTTTGATCAAGACAATCGCTCCAACGGTCAGCCGCGACAAGATGGAGGCTTTCTGCAAGGAGCATCTGGGTGAGAGTGACGGGGGCTTCAAGTGGCTGAGCTTGAGTGACCCAAACCCACTCAAGAAGTGCCACCGGATCGGCTGGGTCATCCTGAATCCCGGCGTCGAGCAGTCAACGGATGAGCGAGGCGACGGAAGGGACGAGGATGCGGAAGATGGCGAAGAGGGTATGGCTCGCTCAGAGGCTGAGGCTCCTGCGGCCACCAGCACTGCCCAGAAGGCACTAGCGGAGATTGATAAGAAGACTATTAGTGACGAGGTGCGAGGAGATTTCACGTGCCATGTTGGCATACATGAGCCGCCTGCTGTACCGAGAAAGAAGGCCCTTTGGGATCTCTTCTCCGCTCCGGAGAGAATTGATAGGGATCTCGAGTTGTGCTGTAGATTGGTCACCAAACTCGACGAGGAGCTCGGCGCAGAGTACAACGGGATTGTCAAAGTGGAAGAGAGAGTTGAAGCCCTCCGTAGCAAAGGATGGCTACAGCCTCCAGCGAACGCCTTCACTGGCGCCAAGAAGATGAAGGATCTGGAGGACGTGGAAGAAGGCGAGGACGCTGCCATGGACGACGAAGAAGAGGGAGCTTACGACGACGAGGTCGATGATGAGGAGTTGCTCGCGAAGAAGAAGAAGTTGGACCTCCTCATCGAATACCTTCGGCGCGTTTACAACTTCTGCTTCTTCTGTGTTTTTGAGAGCGACTCTGTCCACGAGCTCACGAGGAAGTGCCCTGGCGGTCATCTTCGACGCCCGCGATCGAGCCTGACCACTGCCGCCAAGACAGCAGCCAGGGCTAGTGCAGCTGGACAGCCGTTCCCCTTCAAGAAGCAAGAGTCTGTGGGCGAGTCTGATCCTATGTCCTCTCCAGTGGAAGAAAAGAAGGAAAGCAAGTTCAACAGGGCTGCCGGTAAGAATCAACAACAGCTATCAAGAGCCTTCAACTGGGTCAAGACCTTTGAAGAGAAGCTTCTGCAGATACTCGATCCTGATAGTGTCGACTTGAGAAAGCTTGGAGGCAAGCCAGTGGAGGAAGCTTTGGAGGAAGAGCTCAGCAAGTACATCAAGCAGGAGGACGAAGCCAAATTCAGGTGCAAGGTCCCGGAATGCACAAAGCTGTTCAAGGGCCAGCAGTTTTGGCGAAAGCACGTTGAGAAGAGACACACGGAGTTCTATGAAAACGTCAAGCGCGATGTAAGTTGCTGTCTCCCCGAGTTTGCGCCCACGCATTTGTCTAACGAGTATCAACTAGGTGGACTTGGTCAACGCATATGTCATGGATCCTGCGCACATAGCTCCATCTCGCAGCGATGCCAACAGCAACGGCCACTTCCCACTCAACAATCACGCTCCTACTGGTACTCCTAGGGGCTTCAATCTGAACAGTATGCCTTTCGGCGTACCTCCAAACATGGCTAACGGCATGCCCAACCCTGCGGCATTCCTCGCCTTCTCTGCGCAGTACGGCATCACCCCTCCAGCTAACTGGGGCGCATCGAGCTCCGGCTTTGGCGACGATGAGCGCCATCAAGCTGGTCCGATACGGCGCAACAACAACCGCTTCAACAACCGTGCTGCTGGGCCGTACGATAGACAATCCAAGGATGCCAGGAACATGCGCTGGGCCAATGGCGGCCGTCTCACACCACCCCGACCGGGCTCAGGCAGACCTACCGGTGGACCGAGATTCGCTGACGGAGGTGCGGCTACCGTAGGTCCTCGCGAAGCTGTGCAAGGTCGAAGCCTCAAGAGCTACGAGGACCTCGATGCTGCCGGTGGCAGCGGGACCGGGGAGCTGAACTACTAGGTTCCTGACCACTGCACACAGCGAGGAGAATTGGAAACGGTCACTCTCTTCAACATGGCATTGGGGTGGGCGTTAGTTGCTGATTTCTTGGCTTTCTTCTCTGCTCACGGCATAACTGCGGATTTGACAGGCGCGCCCACCATTTGTGGGTCCAGACGAACTTTTTACAGACTGAATCTTGCGCCTCTAGCACTGGCTAGGTAGATACCACAATGCATACAGCCTTTCATTTTGACTATCATACGTTGCACTCGTATTCGAGAGCTGGTTCGTTGTTATCGTGTCTATTAGCATAAGCAAAACTAGACTGCATAGGATAGGTATCACCTCACACTGTACGAGGCGGAAAGTTCCATGAGAGCTAGGCGCCAAGCCTAATCATTGGAAGACATGTATCAGTCAATTGCCAGCCAATCGCTCAGTCAGGTCTTGCATCACCCTGCTCAGCGCCCGTTTCGTTCCCAGTAATCGGGCCGTCGTATCCATGGCTTCGAGCACGTCTCAGACAACGGCCAGCTTGTAGCAGTGCGCGGCAGTGTGTCTAAAATATAAGTTGGAGCTAACTGGGATGTCTCTGGCCTGTGACATGATCGGAACATCTGACACGTCTGACGAGTCGACTGCATGGCGCCTGTTCGAGCACACGGACGGGGGCCGTTCGAGGTGTGGCAGCTCGCGCTAGTAAAATGAAGATTATTAATATACAGGGTCACTATCCATCCATTCTGCACAGAAAGCACGACGACGCAGGGCCGGCTAGCCCGTTCGGGCAACTATAGTGATTTTCCGATAACGCCGATCGCGTGGACAGTAGTGCGGAAGCCCTTAAACCTACTATCGAGCTCTCCTGACTGGAAAACACTTCCCTTCTGCGCCAACCGTCTCTCGTTCTTTGCTTTTGCTGGTCCGACGCCAGACCATGGCAGCCAGTCGGAAGCCAGCTGAGGACAGTCCGATTGTCATCGACTCATCCGACCAGGACGAGGATGATGAGGATGCGGACGCGCCACTGGCACGTTCCACCGAGGGCTTCTGCAGAAGCTGCAGGCATCAGATTGGCGAGTTCTACAACAGCTGGATGCGGGTCACAGGCTCCTACTACCTGCCCGCGCTCGAGTCCTCGTATCGACTCACGGGCGCGAAGAGGGCGGCGATGGTTCAGAAAGCGTCATCAGACAGCTCCCTGGCAGGATGGTGAGTTCGGCGCTGGCTCCCGCACCTGCCGGAGAGAGTGGCAGAATTGGTTCTGCTAGCATTGCTGTCTTTAATGAGGCGCTAGTATTTCAAATTTCCACCCGCTAAAACGCTCCAGCTACATCTTGCATCGAAGAATACGTTACTTGCCCTACATGTACATATCTGGGCCGCATATCCCTGCACCCTTTGCCCTCTTTCACTTTTCTGACACAAACCGCCGTCCCACTGACATTGCTGACGCTGTTCACATTTCACGTTACTGACGCTCATCAAACACAGCAACGTTCAGTCTCTGGTCTGCACCGGCTGCGACAGACATCTTGGCATTTATTGTGTCAGCGCGCCGAACGCAAAACTGTCTTATAGGTAAGCCCCGATATACCGACCAGCGTGTTGCGTGCATGCCTGCCAGTCACACAAGCTACCCTGTGCATTGCGAAATGCTCCGCTAATCGTTACACGCATATAGCGATAGAGAACTGTTCAAATTACCGCGCATCGAATTGCGGTCCGACGCAACCGGCAAGCCCGTCGATGCTATAATCGAGAGAACCGCAGTGGAGCGGTCTCAGCGCGACGACTCGGCGAGGTCGACTGCTTCTGCGATGGAGCCTCCTGTTGCTGTCGCGTCGCCTCCGCCGCCTCTCCCCTTGCCTGTGCAACCAAAATCCACCGACACTCAGCAGCGTCGCGAATCCGTACCTGCGCAGTTGTCTCCCGCACCTATCGCGCCGTCGCCGCTGCAGCACCCAGCATCATCAGGCAGAAGCAGCACCCAGACTCCCGCTCAGAGACCCCACGAGCACGTCGTGCCCATCACGCACCCACCGAACGGCCATGTCCAAGCCCACCGCTATCCGGCCCAGCATGATGTTGCGATGGAGGCTATCCACCGCCTCCAAACGCAGAACTCGTACAACACCGCCGCATTGCAAAACATCAGAACTGACTTCCAGAGAGAGATTCAGAACATGGCCGGCACGGTCGGTAGACTGCAAGCAGACATGAGGACAGTTGGCGATATCCTGCAGGGCCTCAGGGAGGAGTTGAATGCGCGTCCATGGTTAGCAGCGATGCAACAGCAACCTCCACCCGCGCCTCCTGTGGTGCAGACGGATGACCGGGCGATCGAATACCTTGCTGAGGGCCTACAAAGCGTGTCGGCTAAGGCGAACGAGGTGGATGCGTTGAAGATTCAGGTGGAGATGCTCAAGCGGAAGATTCGACGGTTAGAAGAGGGTGGCCCTAGCCCTCATCCCAGCGCGTTCCCCTCGTCTCAGCGTGAGGTTTCCGTCCATCAGACGCCCGTACC
The DNA here is from genome assembly GCA_022813555.1 of Botryosphaeria agaves. Classification (NCBI taxonomy): domain Eukaryota; kingdom Fungi; phylum Ascomycota; class Dothideomycetes; order Botryosphaeriales; family Botryosphaeriaceae; genus Botryosphaeria; species Botryosphaeria agaves. Next base: position 9,203 of record JAKLMF010000159.1, on the reverse strand, counting down.
CGTCCCACATCCTGCTTCGCAAATGCCTTTCGTCGCTACGCCTATTCACACGGAAGTGCGACCCATGTCGTCGCATCTGCAGCATCCTCCTCCGCCGCCAGCGTACTCACCAGATGTCGCTCCTCCTCCGCAGCACCTCGAGCCTCAACCGGGAGGGTGGGTCACTGTGAACTCGAGCGTTAAGCGAGGCCTACCCAATGGCGTGGACGACGGCGCAAACGGAGCGAGTACACCACTTGGATCCCCCAAACGCCCAAAGCTTGCGCCGATCGAGCCAAGACGGACGTACGATGCCGCAACACCCGTAATATACGACCGCATGGATACGGGTGAGGCCGGTGCAGGTTTCCGTACCAATTCACATGGTTCGTACGCGGAGTCTACCAGCTCTTCCACCTTTGTTCCGTACAAGACTACTAGCGAACCCAACCAAGAGGACTGCTGGCGTCCGGAGTCACAACATGCCCCACTAGGCCTTGTACAAGAGCCTGGCAGTCCGAAGCGAGGTGGTCGCGGAGGCCCTCGCGGTCCTCGTGGCCGCAAGAGTCTGCCTCTACCATTCAAGCTCGAGGCCGGCACTCCTGAGTGGGAAAGGTCGGACTGGTCCGGCTCACAGGTCGGCCCGGATGGCTTCGACCAACCCATCACGCCCGGCAACAAGCGCGGGATGCCCGTCCGTCGAGGTTCCGGCGGTGGTGGAACTGCGTCCGCTCGCCAGGTCTACCAGGACCCCTACGCGCACACCAAGAAGAGCCGGACCAAGCCCACCCGCAACGCCGAAGGCGTCCTCATCCGCAAGGACGGCCTGCCAGACATGCGCGCGCAGAGCAGCGCGGCGAACCTGCGCAAAGTGCACGCGCGCAAGGAGCAGGAGAAGGCGCAGGAGCAGGCGCACACGCCGACGTCCGGGCTGGCCACCGCGCCCGTCATCAACGGCGACAGTCCCTCCACCGACGACGACGACGGCGACGAGGAGCCGAGCACGCAGGACCGGCACGAGGCGATCATGCGGAAGATCTTCCCGCACGGCGTGGACGAGCAGAGGGATAGGATGAACTATGCGGAGCAGTTCTTCCCGGCGTCGACGAGCTCGCCGATTGAGACGAAGATGCGGCTGCAGAAGGAGATGGAGAAGGAGAAGATGAGGGAGGAGGCGGAGGAGCCTGCGGAGGCGGCGCCGGAGAATGGCGAGGAGGGAGTGATGGTGGAGAACGGAGCTGCGATGGCGGATGCGCCGGAAGAGAGGGTTATCCAGGAGACGCAGCAACCGCAGACGCAAACGCAAGCGCAAATGCAAGCGTTAGCAGCTGAGCATGCAGCTGAGCACGCGCTTGAAAGCCGGTGATGTTGTCTGTAGGAGCGGTCAGGGCCGAGATGGGTGATGATCTCTTGCGGCTCCTTTTGCCGACAATGTGTAAAAGCATGGATTGGGGAGATGAAGTTGTGGTGCATACTTAGATAGTGTGTTCATATTAGTCCAAAATCGCTTTCAAGGACGAACAAAGCTCTCACAATTAGAGATTGGTTTGTGTGACTTGAGGGTTATCATGGACCTTTAGATCTAGCCCTAGAGTGGATCCGAGTTGTCTCTCACGTGGCAGCAAAGCTCCAGCTTCAGCACCATTCTCATCACTCAAAAAAGCTAATACAATCTTGCCAACACAGCTTCTACACAAGACACATAACCGCCTAAACGCTACAAGAGCTTCCAAACAAGCCCTCTATCCCACCCAACTCCCTCAATCCCAAAACGCCCCCATCCTCACCCTTCCCCCTCCTAATGAATCAGCACCACCGGCTTCCCCCTCTCCCACCCATCAATGCTCTCCCGAATATTAACCCAATACCTCAACTTGACCGCCTCCCTCACCGCCGCCTCATCATCCCCCCGCGCAAACGCCTCCTCCAGCGCCTTCACACTCTCCCCAATCCTCCCCTCATTCTCCCGCTTCATTTCCTCCAAATCCCCCTCCTCCTCCGCCTCCTCGATCGCCTCCCTCGCCTCCAGCACAACCATCAACAACCCCGGATCCTCCACCCTAGCACGCTCGTCGTTCGCCACGTCCCTCCCGCGCTCCGCCAACAGATACTGCGCGCGCAGCAGCGGGGACTGCAGCGTCTTGTAGGCGTCGTTGATGCGGGCGGAGAGCGCGTCGGCGCGGCGTTTGTCGGCCGCGCCGGCGTGCCGGTCCGGGTGCGCGAGCGCTTGCAGGGAGAGGAACTCGTTGCGGAGAGGGCGGAGGTCGATGTGGAAGGGGCCGTGGGGCGGGGGGCCCAGGGGGAGGGTGCGGGGGAAGAAGTCGTAGTGGGATTTGTAGGTCGGTTGGGGGGTGTCGGGGTGCGAGGAGGTGGGGTTGGCTTGCGGAGTGGTGCTGGCGCTGGCTTGAGGGGCGGAGTCTTGGTGGCGCGGGGCGGTGGTGCTGAGGGGACGGGTGTTTGAGGAGGGAGAGAGGGTACTATGCGAGTGTGACGCGCTGCATGCGCAGCGGAGTGTTTGGGATGGCGGCGCTGCGGAGTGGAAGATCGATGGCGTCCGGTTTATGGTGGAGCGCAGGAAGCGGAGCGTTGCTGGTGTTATGCGGGACATTCTGCGCGGATTGGTATGCGGAAAAGAAAACGTCGATATGGTGTTTAGGTAGATGCGTCTAATGGTACCTCGAAGGCTTTGTAGAGGGTTGAATGATGGTGGGTGGATGTGGGAGAGGCGGGAGTTGAAAATGCGATGGCACATGCATTTGGGAACGTCATCCGGGGGGGACCATCGCCAAACGCGACTTTGTGAACATCTGGCAGCAACGCGCTCACCACCACTTTGAAGCTCCTCACACAACCACACGCTCTATGCCTCTATCATAATAGAATTCCTCAGCACAGCCATGAAGCATTTCTGGGCACTACCAGCTTTCCTGCGACTCGCGCTCGCCAGCCAGCACTCCTTCAGCGTGCACGACGACCTCCTGGCCTTCCCTCAGGTACCTCCCCCCCCATTCCCTACGCCGTCTCTCCAGCAAACCACCCCACTGACAGCATTACACACATCCAGTACGAAATCACCTTCCCTGACTCCTTCGTCTCCGAAAGCTACGCCTCGTCACGCCTGGTCGCGCAAGCCCAGGCCTCTGCCTCTCCATCGCCATCTCCCTCCCCAGCCGACTCACCACCCTCCGACCTCTCGCACACCGTCCGTCCGAACGGGGCGCCCCCAACCGACAGCGATAGCGACGCCGCCAGCAACAGCGATACCTCCAGCTCCCCCACCCCCTCCCCAACCTACGAGCTCCTCACCCTCCACGCCCAGCGCTACCTCTGCAGCATCCCTCCCTCCCCGCGCAACCCCAACAACACCACCACCACCACCCCCTCCTCCCCATCCGCCGAAGACCCCTCCCCCCCCGCCTCCGCCACCGCAGACACCGACCTCGCCCACGCCGGCCAGCGCGGCTGGGCCCTGCTGCGCGGCCTGCACGGCTCCTGCCTCTACTTCGCCAGCGGCTGGTGGAGCTACAGCTTCTGCTACGACGGCGCCGAGGTGCGGCAGTTCCGGGCCCGGGCCCCGGCGAAGGGGGGTGCCGTGTGGCCGCCGGTCGAGGATGGGGGGGTTGGGGGGTTTGTGCTTGGGCGCGGGATAGGAGGCGGAGAGGGGGTGGGGCGGGGGGAGGAGGGCGGGGGTGGGGATGGGGATGGGGATGGCGGGATGGAGGGAGAGAGGGGAGAGAAGGGGGTGGAGGAGGGGAGGGAGAGGCAGAGGGAGAGGCAGGGCGAGGTCGCGAGGCTGGAGACTAGAGGGGACGCAAGGTATCTCGTGCAGAAGCTGGGAGGGGGCACGACGTGCGACCTCACGGGCAAACCGCGCCGTGTCGAAGTCCAGGTAAGCTGAACACACTACTCCAATCTAGCATTCCACCCACTATTTTTCTCCTTCATTCCCCTTTCCTCCCCATCCAACCCACCCTCAATCAAAAGAGATTGCGCTAATACGAGATGCAGTTCCACTGCCACCCCACCTCCGCCGACCGCATCGCCCTCGTCAAAGAAGTCGCCACCTGCGCCTACCTGCTCGTCATCCAAACCCCCCGACTGTGCGCCGACGCCGCCTTCCTCCCGCCGCAGGCCGCCAGGCCGCTGCCCATCGAGTGTCGGCCCGTCCTTTCCGAAACCGATGCACCGCTGTGGTTGGAGGCGCAGGAGAATCGGAAAGATCAACGGCTGGAGGCCAGGCTGGAAGAGTTGTTGGATCGGGAGGGGTGGACGGGGGCTTACGACGACGATGAGGAGGGCGGAGGTGAAGGTGAAGTTGAAGCAGGAGAGAGAGACCCCAACGCCAGGATAGCCAGCAGCCCAGACAACAACAGTCCCGCCCTCCCCATCGCCGGCGGCGTGCGCATCGGCGCCAAGGCGCTCGTCGGGTCCACCCCCGACCGCACGATCCGCAAGTCGGCGATCGTGGGCGGCGGGAAAGAAGTCCACGTCGCGACGGTGGCGACGAGCGATGGGAAGGTGAGGTTGACGGCTGAGGAGCTGAAGAGGTTGCGGATCGACGATCCGGAGGATGTGGAGAGGTTGGTGGGGGAGTTGGAGGGCATGGCGAAGGGGAAGGGGTGGGTGCTTGATGTGGTGGATACGCCGAGGGGGAGGGAGTTTCGGGGGGTGATTGATGGGGATGGGGATGGGGATGAGACGGGGGAGGGGAGTGGGGATGGGGATGGGGATGAGACGGGGGAGGGGAGTGGGGATGGAGAGGGGAGAGAAGGGAAGGGTGGGCAAGAGGATGGGGAAGGAGGAGAAGGGGAAGAGGGGGTGGAAGGGAGTGAGGAGGTTTATGCTGAGGAGTTGTAGCATGGCGTGTATATGGCTTTTGTACCAATCAATAATATCTCAGATGTTTGGATCAGGTTGTAAGATTGAGCACTCATGCAGCGATTGAGGGACACAGCTGTCGTCAGACATTGCTTTTCTGAACAGCATGTACCGTAGCTCTTCCGTCGAGCCAGTCCAAAATCTAAGTGAGCCCGGAGCAGCAGCTCCTGGACATTACTATGCCTATCAAGGCCGAGTTTGGGGTTTCGGTACCCGATCCGATCCATCCGGTTAAAAGCAAAAAACCCACGCCGGCGCAATGCGAGAAAAACAGATAGCCACCCATATCCACCAATTCATGAAAACCCGTATAGCGATTGTAAATAGGGGCCGCACATTGTGCGCAAGCCCAGGAAAAAGACCAGGAGCCGAGATAGTCGTAAGAGAGGACCTACCTCAACTCCGCCATCCCACGTTCCAAATAACGTGTCCGATATCCTTCGCCGTGTTCACAGCATTAACGACCTTCCCGAACAGCCCCGCAGCAACGACGTCGTCCTCGTCCTCCTCGTACGGCATGAACATGCCCGACGCTGTTCTCCTGAGCCCGCCTCCAGCATCATCGGCGCTGTGGCGCCGTGGTGGCGAGTCGACTGCTGCTGCTCGGTCTTTTTTGACGGCAATACTGTCGCGGCGACCGGAAAAGGCTTCGGAGGGCTCCCAGGACATGTCTGCGTCTTCGTCCTCGTCTTCTAGTAGGAAGTTTGTTGATGGGTGGGATGGTCGCAGCGTCTCCTGCGATGGTGAAGGGGAAAGTTTGCTCTTTTGCCAGAAAGGCGTCGAGGGCGTGAGAGAGTGGCTGCTCTCTGGGACTTCGGGAGAGTCGGTGCGGTATTTTAGTGCTGTCGAGGGCAGTTTCTTTATGGTCTCCAACTTGCCTTCTGACGTGACGCTGCTCCGGGAGCTGCTTCTCGTTATAAGCCGCTTCTTCTGTGACGATCTCATCATTACTACTCCGTCATCTTCTGAAGAGTCGTTGTCGTCAATCGCCTGCTCGTCATCGTCGTCGTCCTCGCCGTCTTTAATGTCCAACGCTATGCACTGCTCCACCTTGTCGTCAAATCTGATATGTCTCCGTTCACCGTGATCGCAACATGGACTTTGCAGGCCTGAGGTAGACTTGGAGGAGAAGTAATCCGTCGTATCCCGACTCCCCGGCTGTGACGGCACAGCGGATGTGACGAAATCGGATGCAGCGCGCCCCATAATCGGACGGTCCCGGATCCGCATCGAAGCATCACCTTGCTGTGCTTGCACGGCTGCTGCAGCCTGCTTTACTAGCGAAGAAGCCGATATTGATTTTTGAAGCATGACCTCGGACATACTCCGCTTCTTGAGGATGGGCTTTTTGGTGGTGAGAAATGAATTGCTCTTCGATAGACGGCTAGGTGGCTCTGAAGCGTTTTGTGGGGAAAAGATGTTATCCGCTGTTTGCAACGGGCCGTATAACCAGGTCACATCGCAGTCCTTGAGCCTGTTGCACGTCAGAAATGCCCCGAGTGGTGAGAAAAGTAGAAACGAAGTTGTAGAAAAACCACATGTACTGACCAATTCAAAGTCTCCGGAGAAACGGTGCTTAATTTGTACTTGGATTTTGCCCATGTCCGCCACGACGCGTTTTCCAGCCTCGAGCGCTGCCCATAGTATTTCCGTTTTGAGACGATGTGTCTCCACGACGACCAAATATCCTCTTCCCGCCAGTCATGGGAGAGGTAGTCTACATGTCGCGATGGCTCTTTTCGTATCGCCGTATCATCCCCGGCAGCAGGTAACGGTTCATGTGTGGATGTAGTCGTGGCCTCGCTAATCGGCGACGACACGGGAGCTGGGCCTTCTGCTAATGAGTTGACAGACGGCTCGGGATGTTGGCGTAGGCTAGATATTTGGTCTTCTCCATAAGAAGGAAAAACTATCGAATCGTCTTCATCGCCGTCGCAGCCAGTGTCCAGCGACAGACTGCTCGAGGACCTCGATGTGGAGGAAGACGACTGTGAGAGGTCGACCTGAGATGCATACGTGGATGAAGGGGCGGATGATGAATATAGACTTGGCGCTTGTTCAGTGTGGTAGGCCTGGCCGTAGCTCGACTTCCGACTCGATGGGTATGCAGGAGGAGAGCCTACAAACAGTGACGTCTGTGAAGGCGATGATCGGCGCAGCGGAGCGTTGAAATATGACTGTTCTTGTGGTTGCATGACTTCTGCCATGTCGAAGGAGTGTAGTTTTTGTCTGCGATAAGGTCGGAAATACGGCCGAAGGCGAATGAGTTTTTCACCAACCCAATCCTCTTGAGCAGGCTGTCCAGACCCTTACCAGAACCGCGTTCTCCCCTCACCTAGCAATCCAAGTGTTTTAGGGAAGACACATGACCGGTCCAGAGAACGACCCTTTATCGCGTGCGGAATGTGAATCTGAAAATCCCCGTAGTGCCGGTTCTGTCAAAGAAGTCCAAGCAGGTTCGAGGCGGAGATTCTAACGGAAACCGAGTATGTCGATGTTGGAGAACCAGCAGTAGAAGCTCTTCGATGGTTGCTGAGGTCGAGGCGATTTTCCTTCCCACAGATGATCAGAAAGCTTGTTAATTGCGGATCCGGAGAGTGGTTGACGCGGATGGGCAAGGAATGCGGGGCTGGAGAAGGTGGAACTTGGGCGGTGGCACAACTGTCGAGTGGAGGATGGAGGAGCACACTCTCGAGAAGACGATAGGAGACTGAAGGCGGATTGGCGAGTGTTGAAGGATGCAGCGTAGCAGTGGTGGAAATATGTGGGGTGGACGTTGAGCAGGGCGGTGGAGCGCAGTGTGCTCACGATCGAGTGCGAACGAAAGCGGGATGCATGGAGTTCGGCTAAGGGTACTGGAAGTCGAGGCCAGCGCTGGAAGAGGCATAGTGCCTTGATCGGCGATACTCTGGAGCCTGCTTTTGCACTGCGGCTAACCCTGACGTCGCTAAGGCGCTTTGTTGACCCTGTGTAACCCGGACCCCTCGTCCTCGCCCGCAAGACAGGGGGTTGTTCAGCTACTTGCTACTTGCTACTTGCTACTTGGCTACATGATCAGACTGGCATTTGCATTCATTCAATCGGGGCTAGAGGCAATTACCGCCTCGCGTCCCTGCACATCTATTCGAATGGCACAATACCGCCTTTTTGCTCATCCTCCGTCATCTCCGTATCTGCACGCCCGGTACGACGTAGTAAAGCACCCTCCCCTGCAAGTATTCAGAGTTTGCAATGACTGTGGCGAGAGCCCTCTTCTCGCTGTGTGGAGATGATAGTAAGAGGATGAGTCAAGCCGCAGAATAGCCGTTGGGTCTCACGGCGTGCCCGCCGCCATTCCTCCTCGGATGATCGACCTCCTCCCCTGTGATTGGCGCCGGAGCAGGAGCGTTGTGCTGCCGGTCATCCACGTCGCGGCCAAGAGCCTCTGCCTGGGGCTATGGCAGGGCTGCAGCTAGAAAACAACATGGACATAGGGCCGCGCGCGCTTGTCGGCTCGTGGAACTTCCTTCCCCTCATCCAGCATCCTTGCCGAACACTGGGAGAAGGCCAGCGTTGAACCACAATTCATCACGCATCCGAGCACATCGTCCTGACAGTGCTCTCCATTCGCACCTCTCGTAGCCCGTCTAATGTCAGCAATTCTGTGTTTACGGAGGACAGTACCACACGCAACTCTACCGGTCCATCTGCCGCAGTCACGTTTTGTACGCTTGGAAACAATGTTCCGAGCGCTTGGGGACAGTGCTTGTACGAGGTACGGTTCCAGCGTTGGCACCCTGGACCTGCTCCCCGGATACTCCACGTCTAGTCAGATGCTTGCCTCGAGCAGACTTGCTCGACTCGATCATCGACAGAGGGGAGATTAAGAGAGATGTGTCCCTGCGGTCAGGACGAGTTGTCCTATCGCTATCTCCAAGGTCAGATTGAGCATGCAGAAACTTGGTTCCACGAGCACGCATCGCTGCACGTTCCGTTCTCTTGCACCAACCTACTGGTGTTCAACCGTGGCACACGGTAGGAGGTTCCATCGAATTGTTGTTCCTGGGTCGAGGTTTGTGACATTAGAGATTGCGTATCGCCGGGGTCAATTCTGAGAGTTAGGTGAAACAGGATGATTGATGCTCTGAGGAACCGTTGTTGTGTGCACACGCCTTGGTGGGTTGTTCCGCCTCCTAACCACAGCCAAACATGCAACAACATCACGAGAAGTCCATTGAAGTGCTCATTATCGTAGATGAATGGTTAAGGCCTGCACACATTAGTCGACAGTCTTACCACTGAAGCCAAGAGGCCAAGAACGTGGGGTTGACTGCGTAGCTATCAGCCAACCTGAAACAGCTCTTATC
>JAKLMF010000158.1:6378-26498 GCA_022813555.1 Botryosphaeria agaves | reverse complement strand
CATACAGACTGTCCTGCCTCGTGGTAAGCATGGCATCACGACTCAGCCTCCGAGCGGGGGATCAGGATCTGTGCAGTCTCGCACCATCGCGACTGTATTTTCGCCGGCGTGGTCGGGTATCGAGTAGCGCTGGATCTCTCTCGTTAGCCGTCTTGATGGCGTTGCTCGTGATACTTGCACACCAGCCACATCACGAGCCTTGGCAGTTACCTCACATCAGGCAAGCCGAAAGCCCACGCATCATCTTTACCTGGCCTGGGCTTCGTGATACCCATTGTCGGAGCAACTCTCCTGCCCCGTCAGACACCTAATATGAGCAGAGCAGAATTATGTGATGTAGTCCTCTTGCTAGCATCTTCTGCGATGCCATTGACGAAAGCTCCGGGCATCGTTGAAAGCCTGACGTGTTGTCCATGGAGGACACGCAGCGGAGTGTGGAATTCCGTCAACAACGTTGCTGCACCTAGTATAACCGTCAATGTATACATGAAACAGGGATCCTGTGCCCATATCAGTATTGAAATACTCCCGTTCTATTAGCCCATCTTCAGAGGCATACAATCCAGACCGGCAGTTCTCGCAGTCTGTCGAACATGATCCAGACTTTATGCCATGGGGTTTCTTTAGTGTCGTTCTCTTGCTCAGCGGTGTGGAAGACTACCTCTAAATCCACTTCAATCAACACGAACTATCCACAACGGCGACGCTCGCACAGCATTTCATCCGTAACTCTCTTTCCCTTTGACATGGATTTTGGGGCTCTACAGGTTTCTCGTGACATTTTCCTGTCCCAGCTCCGGATGAGCTCCGGCAGATTTGTGAAATCTCCCACAACAGCAGCAGGAGGGACTCTACGCACGTTGAGGCACTGAAACCGGTTTACTTCAGCATTAGGTATGATGACTTCATCACCATGCTATCGCTCACGCGCGCGAGAGAGAGACAGAAACAAATATTAAGAGTGGGCTAGGTGTTTAAACCCGCACGCCCTCATATATAAAATCCGAACGTCATAATTCTGGAAACGTATAAAGGCCCTCCAGCCGTCGAGCGCGATCCTATGATCAGAGTTGCAGCCATCGGACCTAGGAGAGTCCAAGGAGAGGCGGCTCTCGCTGTACCATCCTTTCACGGAATGCATGTTTCGATAGGACAGTCATTCACAAACATCAACGTTGGAGCGGATCTCTTCACCCCTGCAAAAAAGCGATGTAGACCGACCACATATTGGGATTCGCTTACAGCATAGACACAGTCACTATCTTGGAGCGAAAGGCATTTGTTAAGATCGAGTCCACCTCACTTCGTCCTAATGCCGGCACTAACAACTGGCGTTACCATCTCATGCAAAACGAACCTCCGCAAAGCTGTCCATCTGCGACTCGGACACGACGACTCGTTCAAGGAACGCAGCAGGTTGACAAAATCTTGACTTTTCCACTCTCCTGCGGAATATCACAAACGCAAGAGTGCTGCTCTAAAGAATTCAACGGCCGATTAGAGCTTAACCTCCAAAGCGCTTCGTTAGTTTAAACAAAAACGCCGGTCAACAATAGAAAGCCACTCATGAGAGCAAACACAATAACGGTGCAGCAGTTGTCACTGTAGTTGAACACCACTGGGAGCAGCCCGACTTCGAAGAGGAGAAGAAGGTGCTCAAGAGGAAAACCGTGGGGGTCTACCATGACGGGTTTGGAGAGAACTGGGCTTGTATCTATGGTGCATGATCTAATAAACCCGACAGCACCTACTGTCAGCGTTCTTGACGATGTGCTGCATCAAGCTGTTGCCGATGTGACGTTTCGACTTTCGCGATTTTCAAAAGGCTCGGCATTGAAAGTTGCAACATCAAGTGTGTGAATTCGTTCAAAACATGCCAAACCCCGAACAACCACGGAAAGGCACTTGTTTCTGTCCCTGACGGGGTGGTCAACCCTTGCTGGTGGTGATCGTGCCGCATCTTGACGGGACGAGCCCAGGGCCCGCTAGCGTTTGCTGGACAGGGGCCCACCGTCTCCATCTTTCACTTCAACTTCCTCCTCCCAGCCAGACACGACCCTGCCAAAGCTCAGTAGGGCCAGCTTCCTTCATTGTACTGCTTCTCCCGTCCCTCGTGCCTGTCGTTTCCCGTCTCTTCGAGGCGTAACCCACGCGGTGCAGCAGTCCGAGTACAAACAACATCAGTCCACTCCTGTGCTCCCCAGCACTTCCCATTCTAGGAGAATCCCCGACAAGTCCTCCTGAACACAACATTCCGTCTTAACTGTAATACATAACTGGATGCTCCCCACACATTGCACACAAACCTGAGGTGAGCCCTCGTAAATATCGTTAGAGTGACTTGCCCGCTCACACTCCTTAGATCGGACCCTCTCACCGCCCATCATGAACGGCAACGGGGCCCCGAATCGCCTCCAGCTGAATTTCGGCTTCAATGACCGCTCCAACCTCGCCGCAGAGATGGGCCGTCAGTTCCCTACGACACCTTCGACTTTCCCTCAGCCTGTCTTCCCCAATGCTGCCGGTCAGCACCAGGTGTGGGGCGCTCAGCAAAACAACAATGGCTATGGAGGAGCAGACTACTTTATGAACAACCCATACCAGGCTGCTTATCAGCAGAACAACAATCCGCCTACGCCAGGCGCGCCGGGCTATCGCGGACCCGCTTACAATGATGGTGCGAATGGCCTTGTGCGTCAATTCTCCCACCAGAACCTCGGCGGCAACACGCCTCGCTCAGCAAGCCCGTACGGCCGTCATCCTTCTCCTGGTCAGCGCCCGAGAACGGCAGGTACTCCAGGCCAGCAACAGTACGGTAGCCATCTCGCCCCATCGATGCCTAGCCAGAACGGTCCATCCCTTACAGACGACGAGCCACCACCAAAGAACCCCGACAAGTACACAGACAACGTTCGAAAGAAGGCCAAGGTCTCTGTTGGTCTGGTGAGCACATTCTTCAAGGACAGCGTACAACGGGCGAAGGATCGAAATGTGAGGTGAGTTACCAAAAATGCACCGTTCATGGAGAACTTCTAGCTGATCAATTCTCAGAGCCGCTGAGCTTGACCAGATGCTGAAGAACCCGGCAATCTCCGAGGCGCGTAAGGAGCAGAAGAGAGACGACATGCGGATAGGAGAGGCAGTCTTTCTTCGGTTCCTGCGGACGAAGGAGAAGCCTGAAAATTTCTCTACTCTGAAGGTCATTGGTAAAGGCGCGTTCGGCGAAGTCAAACTCGTGCAGCGAAAGAACGACGGCAAGATCTACGCGTTGAAGACGCTCATCAAGTCCGAAATGGTGAGAGAGATGGTCTCTTTGCTGTGATGAGATAAGCTAATGTTTTGAGAAGTACAAGAAAGACCAATTGGCTCACGTCCGGTCGGAACGTGATATTCTTGCAGAGTCGGACAGTCCGTGGGTCGTCAAGCTGTTCACTACCTTCCAAGACAACACTTTCCTCTACATGCTGATGGAGTTCTTGCCTGGTGGTGATTTGATGACGATGCTCATCAAATATGAGATCTTCTCCGAAGACATCACGCGCTTCTATATGGCAGAGATCACTTGCGCCATAGAAGCAGTGCACAAGTTAGGCTTCATTCATCGGTGAGTACTTTTAATGTTATGAGAAGTTTCCTGCGAGCAAGGCTGACCGATTGTCAGGGATATCAAACCGGACAACATCCTACTTGACCGAGGTGGTCATATCAAGCTCACTGATTTCGGCTTGTCCACCGGCTTCCACAAGGAACACGAGGCGTCCTATTACCAGCAGCTTCTCGCTGGCGGGAAGCACCGCTCGTCACGGGACAACCGGAATTCTATGAACTTCGACCACATCCAGCTGACCGTCAGCAACCGACAACAAATCAACACATGGCGAAAGTCGCGACGACAGCTCGCCTACTCCACCGTCGGTACCCCGGACTACATCGCTCCCGAAATCTTCAGCGGCAAAGGCTACGATTTCAGCTGCGATTGGTGGTCGCTCGGCACCATCATGTTCGAGTGCTTGATCGGTTGGCCACCATTCTGTGCAGAAGAGGCTCATGACACGTACCGCAAGATCGTAGATTGGCCGAGACATCTGCATTTCCCACCGGACCAGCAACTCGGTCCTGAGGCCGAAGACTTCATTCGAAGGTGAGTTTTCCTAACCTTCCATCGTCTGCAGCAGTACGGGGTCCGTTAACGATTTCCGTAGTCTCATCTGCGACTCCGAGAACCGGCTTGGCCGCATTGGTGGTGGACACGAGATCAAGAAGCATCCATTCTTCCGGGGCGTGCAGTGGGACGGCTTGCGTAGGATTCGCGCGCCTTTCGAGCCGAAGCTACAGAGCAACGTCGACACGCAATACTTCCCGATTGACGAGATTGACCAGAACGACAACAGCGCTGCGCTCAGGGCGCAGACGGCGCAAGCGGGTGAGGACATGGCGGCCGAGATGAGCCTTCCCTTCATCGGGTACACGTACAAGCGGTTCGACGCTTTCAGAGGGTCGGCTTAGACAAGCGTCGGTTTGACTCACGAGTATGGATCAGTAAGGGGCGGTCTCAGGTAGGAAAGGAAAATAGAGGCACATGGCACGATTGGTGACAGTCTGGGTTTGCTGTTCAATGATGATGCGATCTCGACATGGTAAGGTAGGGTATGACCGATGGACGATCTTCACGCATGCAAGGAACTGTCTTTTCTATGTGGCGCATGATGCCGTATGAAGCGTCTTTGCTTGTTGACGCTGGGTGGTATTCTGGACTGGAGTTGTTGTTTGAAAAGCTGCACAAGGGATGTCAAATCATGAAAGCTGGAGTAGCTCAAGAGAGTTACATGTTGATGTAGACCTGATATCAAAGAACCTTCGTGTCATGAATCATATTGCAGTACTCCTGTCGTGATGCGGACATTATGCGCAAAGATTACGGGATGGCTGAACTTTTCACTGTCGATATTTAAGTTCTACATGTAGAACATGATCGAAATAGCCTCCCTCTGCCCCGGATCTCTATTGAGATTGTTTGAAGAGCCAGAATCGCCAGTGCACCCCCTGCAAATAGCACAAAGCCGCGAGGCCTCGCAGCCGCGCCAGTCCACGAACTCCCCGACACCAAGCTCAAATGACACATGCACTTCTCACCCATCGCAGAGCCCGACATCGCCTTCACGATGGAACCTCATCCCCCCGCTGCCGCTGATAAACGCTCCAGCGAGCGCCTATCGCGCCTCGAACTGCACCATCCTGCGCACAACCGTCAGCAACCGTTATGCGTCTGAGATACCAGCTTTTCATACCTGTTGGTCCGCTCCTTGTACAGCACACGATGGCCGCACTCCTTGCAGCGGATGGGGTCGCCCTTCTTCAGGACGACCTTGGCGTCGCAGTCGCCGCACGAGTATTGGACTGCGCGGGTAACGTCCTCGTAGGAGTTGGGGGCGGTGATGGCGTAGTTGGTGTTGCTGGAGGCCATGGTGTTGGTAGTAGTAAAGATAGTGATAGAGAGAGTTTGATATGGAGGGTTGGAGGTGGGGGTTTGAGTTTGAGGTTTTGAGGTTGGAAGTTTGAAGTGGTAAGGTTAAAAGGGAGAGACTTCGTGTGTGTGACGAGAATGAGCGTAGGTGGTCGCAGGAAGGAGGTTTATGCGTGAGAGGGTTACGCTCAGAGCGTCAAAGCGAAGGTCAAAGCCGTGGAACCGTGGTTCTATGGAAGAAATGCGCCATGCGCCATTCGCCAAAGCGGGACGTGGGGCGGTGGGGCCATTCTGCCGGCTGTTGATTGGAAATCGGGGACTGAATGCGGCGGATGCGCCACCAAAATTTCCCTCTTTACCATCAACTCCCCTCTATTGCGTGCTTTGGTCTCTTGTAGTGTTCGATACTCCCAGGCGCTGGATCGCCTCTCTTCTCTCGAACCACTGGTCATACCACAATGAGCGCCATTCTTTCCGCCGACGACCTCAACGACTTCATCTCGCCGGGTGTCGCATGTATCAAACCCATTGAGACACTGCCGAAACAGCAACCAGATGACAACACGGTATGTTCTCCCCCTGTGCAAGCGATTGGGCTCGGCGACTGACAATGCTGCTATAGAACCCGTACGAAGTCACCACAGAAGACAAAGTAGCCGCCGCAAACCCTCCTCCAGCTCAGATATCGTTGACAGACTGCCTTGCCTGCTCCGGCTGCGTAACCTCCGCGGAAGCCGTGCTCGTCTCTTTGCAGTCCCACTCAGAAGTCCTCAATACACTAGACGCACACCCCTCGCTTGTGCCGCCATGGGCGTCAAGTGACAGCAGCGTAGGTGGCAGCAATGGAACAACAGGCGGATTGAATGGCGCTCCCAGCAACGCAAAGCTCTTCGTGGCAAGCATCAGCCCTCAAGCCCGTGCTAGCATTGCCGCAACCTACAACATCTCCGAATGTGAAGCTGGATGTCTAATAGCCCAACTCCTCAGCGGACCCCAGGGTCTCGCGAGCGGCGGCGCACACGGCAGCGCTTTCACCTGGATCATTGACACCAACACCGTCCGCACCGCCGCGCTGGTCGCCGCCGCCGACGAGGTCACCTCCTCCCTTTCTGGTTCCCCCTCCTCAATAGCCTCCGGCGACGAAGGCTCCCTAACCACCAAGCCCCGCAAACCCATCCTAACATCCGCATGCCCCGGCTGGATCTGCTACGCTGAAAAGACACACCCCTACGTCCTCCCCTACCTCTCACGCCTCAAATCTCCGCAAGCCCTCGCCGGCACCCTCGTCAAATCCGTCCTCGCGCAACGCTACGGCATCCCGCCTGACAGGGTCTGGCACCTCGCCATCATGCCCTGCTTCGACAAGAAGCTCGAGGCCAGCCGCGCCGAGCTGACCTCCGAAGCCTGGGCGCCGGCACACCACCACCGCGACAACGCAGAGGGCGAGGCAGCGAGGGTCAGGGACGTCGACTGCGTCATCACGGCGCGCGAGATCCTCATGCTGGCCGACGCGCGCGGCATCAGCTTCCCGCACCTGCCGCGCAAGCCGTTGCCTAGGAAGTCACGAGTTCCGTTCCCGGACCCGACGCTGGATGCTTTCCTTTTCCCCCACGCCGTCGGCAGGGGCAGGGGCCAGGCGAACAGCGAGCCCAGCGCTGGCACCAGCGGCGGGTATCTGTGGCACGTGATGCAGAGCTTCAGGGCGCAGCATCCGGGGAGCCGGATCAAGGTCGAGCGTGGCCGGAACGCGGATGTCATGGAGTACGTCCTGACGTCTAGCGGGGCGGAGGGCAGAGAGGAGGTGCTGATGAAGGCGGCGCGGTACTACGGCTTCCGCAACATTCAGAACTTGGTGCGGAGGCTGAAGCCGGCGAAGGCGAGTCGCATGCCTGGCGCGGCTTCTGCCAGGCTTGGTGGGAGTCGGAGACCTGGGGCGCTGGCGGGAGGTGAGAACAAGCGGGTTGGTGGTGGGGCAGCGGGCGGGAGGGGGGTGGATGGGCCGCAGGAGTATGCGTATGTGGAGGTTATGGCGTGTCCGGGTGGGTGCACGAATGGAGGGGGGCAGATTAAGATTAGTGATTTGGGACAGGTGACTGGAGAGGAGGAGGGGGTGAGGAAGGTGGGCGATGGGAGGATGGGGGCGATGGAGCAGAGGGAGTGGTTGGCGAAGGTGGATGAGGCGTATTTCTCTGCTTCTTCCGAGGACGCTGGGATAAGTGAGGAGGAGGAGGAGGAGGAGGAGGAGGAGGAGGAGGAGGACGCAGAGGGAGTCGATGGGGTTGATGGCGATGTGATGGACGTCGATGGTGTTGCAAACGGAGAGGCCGAGGAAGGAGATGTGGTGGATGGCATTTCGAGAAGGCACATCCATGGCATTCTTCAGCACTGGGCGCAGATTACAGGTGTGGACGTTCAGAAACTGGTGTATACCAGCTACAGAAAGGTGGAGAGCGACGTCGGTAAGGAGAAAGCAAGTGACGTTGAGAGAGTCGCTGGGTTGGCGAGCAGCATTGGCGGTGGCTGGTAAGATGCCAATGGGGAGTACCTCTGGTTCGTTTTGTTGTTGCATTGGGTTGGGCATTGCGACGGTGTTTTGGACCGGCATCGGGTGGGCTGCCTGCATTTGAGCGTCATGTTGCCTGACTTGGTACGCATGCGTGTGCGAATAGAACCTTCGAAGCCAAGATTTGAGAAGTCGATGTCTCGATGAAAACCTAGAACTTTTAACAATTTCAGTCGAACACCACTTGTCGAACGCTCCACAATCAACCAGACCATTTTTCTTGAATCCCTTTCCCTTCTTCCGCCTGCCTCTGAACGTGATCTTGATTGTAGTTTGATGCTGAACATCGTTCCTCGGGTCTACCAACCTTGGCGGCCGTGGGAGACATCTTAGTTGTGACCGCTTAGGGTCAGACTGTACTAATCGACAGGTTTTCGTCCGCGGCACGATTTGGCCTTTAGCTGGAGAACACATCCAGATCGTGCTATGTTTCTAGAATAGGTGAGATGATAGGACCATCTCAACATTTTCCAGTAGAATCAAGTTCCTAGTTAGGACCTAGCGTCATATGGACAGCGTGACTGAAAGAGCCGTCTCGCTAATGCACTCTACGTGTTTGCAAAGAAACCGTTTCTACGCAATCGAAATCCCTTCTCTTCTCTTCCATGAGAAAGAGAACACGTGCTAGAAAAGAGGATCGTATGGAATCGTGGTGACAGAGAGGTCTAGTCAATAACGGAAACAGGTCCGGGCATGGCGTACAACAACGTTCATCTCGCTCGAGCAGAGATGGATAGTGGTTTTTTTTAGCCTCTGGCGTTGCAGATTCGGGATTCAACACAAGGAGCTGCCATGTCTTGCTTGTGCAACAAACATCGCATTGAGAGGAGCAGGGCGTGCATACAATGACTGAAACATGACGGGACGGAGCAAGCTGGAACACTTCGACGTTCATACCGGAACTCGCACGCCTTTATTTCGCTGTTCTATGGAGAGGACCTGCACGTGTGAACTGACACTGTCCACATGGAAAAGACCTCCTGACTGTTCTGCTCCGGTACCAAACATGCTTGAAACTCTGTTTTGGACCTCATCCAGCTAACTCGTCGGGCCGCGGCCTTACCGCTGTGTAACGCTTGAACGCGCGACATGTTCCACGACCGCTGTCGGAAGGCTTGGATACCGACGGACTCTCCACAGGGCCACGAGTCTGCATATTCCATCATTTGAGTATCTCGTCATCCGCGCACGAAAAGGAACATCGGCACAGAATGATGACGAGGATGGTGACGACCTTCCGTGGACAGATGGACGTGCCGCTCCTTGACGTTACGTAGGCTCCTCAGAGTAAATTGGCAATGACGGAGCAGCAGCGAGACCCTCGATGTGTTCCCAGACGCGCACTGTGCCCCAAACTGCGCAGCGCATGCCCCTGTAAACTTCTAGAGGGAGTGGCACTGAGTGGGCAAACAAGGCCCGCCATCCCCGGCTGGGCCTTACGGGCACCGTATCGGCGGAAACGACAGGTCGGAGTCAGGCTGTCAATCACATGCCGCATGAAGCTAGCAGCCCAGCCAGGGCTGGTGATATTCAGGAACAAAGCATGGCAGCCATCAAGCCGGTCCGCGAGATTGGATGCACGCTAACCAGGCCACCAAAACATCCCCGAAGGCGCTCGGCACGCTAGTGGTGAGAAGGCAGAAAAAGGGGTCGACGTGGCCACCGTTTACTGATGGGTTGGATGGATTGTTCTCAGCTTCGCACGCCAAACTTAGCTCTCCGTGCGTTGCTTACGCGCAAAGGGGCGACCGTTGCCCCAGAGAGCGCGCTGAGGCGAGAACATCAGTGGAGTACTTTGCGACTTGGGAGGAGTGTGTTGTCGGCGAGTCTGTTCTTCGCGAGTCTGTAGATCAGTGTTGATTGCGGCTGGAAACAGTGGCCTGACAGCAACGGTGATGACACTTGGTTGACAGGGGGAAATCACCAAAACACAGTGTGACTCTGCAATCTGAACAGCGTCAATGCCCAATGAACGGCGCCCGCGAGTGTAATTGAAGGCAAAACGCACCAATGCGAGGCCATGCGCTCTCCCGCAGTCCCGCACGAGCGAATCGGACTCTGCGTGGTGCGACACACAACGCAGGACGCGGATCGTGCCTCTCCTCAAGCCCAGTTCCAAGCTTCAACCACCTCCCTTCCCTACAGCCCCGTCCACGCCAGTCGACACTACCGCTCCCTTTGCGATCCGCACTAACTTTCCTTCACCCATCACATCGCTCGTTCCTGAATCCTGCCCCGGCCCGCCTTGACACGAAGTCTGTGCTATGGCATCGCCTGCCCGTCTCTCACACGACTTTCCACGTTGATCCAGACGCCGCACCACTCCGGACATCACAAAGACACGCACCAGCCAGTCACCGCTACATCTGCATCGCTTGTCACTTCCAGAGACAGACGTGGTCTCAGCGTAATCGGCGCCTGTCACCCAGTTCAGCTCGATCTAGGACACAGTCTACACCTCACCTTTCTTCCTTCGCTACGGCCACGACTCGTACTCGACCTCCGCACGTCTTGCGCGCCTGTCACCGCTGTCGATCTACATCGTCACCTCTCCCCATCGTTACCTGTATTGTTTTCCGCTCTTTGACACCCGCAATCTGGGCCAACGTCCGTGAGCCAGCCCAATCAAAACTCAGCAACCATTGAACGGCCGTCGATTCGTGTCCCGCATCCACCGAGCTTTCTAGACGCATACTGGCAGTGTTTACTGGCCTTTCAACAAACTGCGCGAACATAGAGCAAAGTACATTGTTGGCAATCCGCCTTCTAGGGGAATAATACGTGAAAGGGGTGTCATTTCCACAACATCACCCTCACAACAGCTCCGATAATCTTGTTGTCAAGAGCTCGCACGCACGTTCCACGACTGGTAGTACCGTGCTGAAGCTATCCTTGCGCTACCGACAGAGAGCTCCACCTGTTAATTCATCGGGACACTCACTCACGCCGGAACTCTACCCGTTTACCGCCATCTTGGATCTGCCTTCTGACAGCCATCAGACCCTTTACCTAACCGGCGCCGCTCCCTTCGTTCCCTACAAGCTGCATCATCTTGGCCCCAAACATTCAAACCTTAACGGGACCTTCCAACAAGTCCGACACATACTGGGCTCCTACTCCATCACATCGACCTTGCAACACATCGTCATCTCCACAGATCTAACGAGCTCGCTCCATTCAGATCGGTCAGATTACTGAGATGACAACAATTGTCTAGAGTTTGTAGACACAAGTATTGTTTGTGAGGCATTACCAGTGGTAGGTAAAGTCTCTGCTTGCTACGCTCCAGCACATCTTGAGTTGTCCAAACCTAGTACTGATCGTTGTCGTTGCAGAGCAAGCTCTGCCTGGAAGCTCATCACACGGGTCAACAGACCGGTCACTCAATCTTTGCCTATCATGGCTGTGACCTGTGAATCCTCATATCGGGCGTGGTCCCACAGCTCACAGTCCGCCGTTTGTCTGGAGGACAAATTCGAACTGCTCAAAGACATCGGCGATGGAAGTTTTGGCAGCGTTTCACTCGCTCGCGTGCGAGGCGCTGGCGCTTACATCGCGCGGAAAGGCACACTGGTAAGATAACTTTATCTGTAACAAGTGGATGTGCGACGCTAAACTTTTCAGGTTGCGATCAAAACGATGAAGAAGACGTTCGAGTCGTTCAACCATTGTCTCGAGCTAAGGGAAGTCATCTTCCTGCGGTCGTTGCCGAACCATCCGCATCTTGTCCCCGCTCTCGACATATTCCTAGATCCTCTGAGCAAAAAATTGCATATTGCCATGGAATGCATGGACGGCAACCTTTATCAACTCATGAAGGCCAGAGATCATAAACGCTTCGACGGTGGCAGCGTCAAGAGCATCCTCTTCCAGATCATGTCAGGATTGGAGCACATTCACGACCACCAGTTCTTCCATCGTGACATAAAACCGGAGAACATCCTCGTGACAACTTCGTCGCCTTCTGACGTCGGCAGCACTTTCAAGAGATACTCAGCACTGGTCACTCCACCGTCGACTCCGCCTGTATATTCAATCAAGATAGCCGACTTCGGCTTGGCGCGAGAGACGCATTCCAAACTGCCGTACACTACGTACGTGTCTACCAGGTGGTATCGCGCTCCAGAGGTACTCCTTCGTGCAGGCGAGTACTCTGCGCCAGTGGACATCTGGGCAGTAGGTGCAATGGCTGTCGAGATTGCCACTTTGAAGCCGTTGTTTCCAGGCGGTAATGAAGTTGACCAGGTCTGGAGGGTTTGCGAAATCATGGGAAGCCCAGGCACTTGGGTCAACAAACATGGCGCTCACGTGGGCGGGGGCGACTGGAAAGCTGGCATCAGGCTGGCTCAAAAACTAGGCTTTGCCTTTCCAAAGGTACGTGAGCTAATCTCATTGCAAGTATGTGCCGTGTGCTGACGACATACTAGATGGCTCCGCATGCGATAGACACGATTCTTCAAGCACCTGAGTGGCCAGCTAGCCTGAGCAACTTTGTCACGTGGTGCTTGATGTGGGATCCCAGAAGCAGACCAACTTCTACGCAAGCCTTAAGCCATGAATACTTTGTAGACGCATTCGATCCTCTACGACCAAAATCATCGGCTTCACGGCTCCTTAGCCGCAAACAGCCGGAGTTGAGCGGGTCGACGTTGACTCATTCGGAATCTACGCACAGCTTCTCCTCCAAAACGTCGTCATGGTTTAGAAAATCCTTGGTCGCGCGAGAGAGCGCTCCGGCTGTGCCGCAACACATTCCTGTGGCACAAACAGTCTCACCTCGCCCCTCGCCCGTACACTCTAATACTGTGGACGCGGTCGTGACGAGCAAAGTCGTGCAGAGTTCCACCAAGCGCGCCACGTGGCAGGGTCTATCCCCCAATGCTGCACCGATACCAATCCTTCCGTCTATCAGGCCAATCTCCCCGTTGTCCGACGCAGTAACAGCGCAAGCCAATGTCAGGCCTGTAGACACAGAGGAAAAGGCCGTAAAGAAGATTGGACGTCAACTTTCAGTCGCATCGAAGGGCAATCACTATGCGGACATTCACCGTCAGGAGGCAGAGCGTGCCCTTAATGGTCACAGCGGACTCATTTCTCCTACAAGCGGCCACAAAGAGAGCTTCTTCTCGCATCTACGCAAGCGAGCACGTCGACTGTCCGGGCGTAATCAAGCACCGCTCTCGCCCAGCTCGGATGACATCGAAGCCAGAGCTGGTTGTGCTCCTTGGGGGAACAACCGTCCCTCCATGATTCTCGATCAGCCTTCCACTGACAACTCACTTCCAGGGTCCGATTTCACGGAGTTGGACAGAGCCTTACAAAACGTGAGGTACAGCCTGGAGGCTCACTCACAAGCGCCTCACGCATCGAAGGTACCAAAGCGCGTTTCCAGCAGCCCTATGTTGAAGCGGCATCATTCGCTACCTCGGAGCCATGAAGTTCGACCAAGCGAGAACGCCGTGACGCCTGTCCGTACTAATGGCCCAATCTCAAGTCGGACTCGGCGTGCCATCACTAAGCAAACGCAGCCAAGTCAGCGTTACGAGACGCCTGACGAGGAGGAAGAACTTCTCGACGAAGTCCTTACCTGCGCGCACAGAGCCGCGAAGCGCTTAGACCGCCATGCTCAGCAAGACAATGCAGCTCACGTAGAAGCCAATGCTGGGAGCACGCGCCCTCCTATACAGCAGTCGATTACCGACCTAGGGCCGTCTGCCTCGTATCTAACTCCGTCGCCATCAGCAAATCGTAACAGCGTCAACTTCGGACAGGCTGATTACACTTCCACCACCAAGCCTCTGGAAATCCTCAAGGCCCGCACGAAGAGGGAGGAGCATGCGCCTCAACCTCAATGGCCGACACCTCCCTACGAAGAGAATGAGTGGGCAGCAGCTGCGGCAGCAAGCATCTTCGCAGCTCAGGCCGCATATCGGTGATTGGCCCCATCGCATTCAAGTCTCATTACAATCCGACTGCATGCCAGCTCTTCTGCTACAATTCGTACACGATTCGCAGCACAGGGCATCATCCGGCGGTCTTTACGGCATCGAAACAAGCATAGGGTCGGTGTTACTGGTGGCGTTATGCTGAATATTAATAGCTCTCCCATCTTCTCTTCTATGGATCTGGCGGCATTTTCACGACACGAATCTCTGTTTTTCGCTTCATACCCCAAAGGCCATTTGCTTGATTTGCTTGGCCAGTTGCTCTATTTGTATGATACCTAGACCGCATCTTTTCCATCTCAGCGCGTGCGCGCACGAACAGACATATAGTCACCAGCTTTGTACAGCCTACATCTCCTTTGTCATGTAACACAACATTCATTACTTGCTCGTTGGGCTCGACAAAGTCCTCTGACATTGGACCTCTTCTCATGGTCTGTTTAATGTAATATAATAGAGGTCTCTCCAGGGTGGATGAAGGCGATGTCTGGCAGGACTGACATTGGCCCAGCCGCATGTGTGTGCGTAGCAGGTGGTATCCTAGTGTGTATTTACTATAGACACAAATGAAGTACGGCTCGCGGCCTCTTGTCCTACCGGAACGCATTAGTCTTCGACAAGGAATTGTGCATTATCTCCGAACACAGTAAAGATCCAGGAGAAGGTTGATGGACGACACCAACATGAAAGCGTCGAAGCGAGTTGGCGCATCCGGACTGCGAACAGATTACAGCAAATCTTGCTCCGTCCGCACTAGAAAATATAGCCAATGCGCGACTGTTGGTCGGTGTACACAATCATTTGCCTTATCACTCTTCGCCTCTACCATTGGCTCCTTGCGCTCCAGTCTCCAGAACGTCGCTGGATCCGGGAAACCGTCTGGATAACTTTTCTCAGCCTTCCCCTTCCCCTCACCCTCATGGAAGAATGGGAAGCGCGCTGCAGAATACGACAGAGCGATCCAGCGGCCGTCGGGCTGAGTTATGCTTGCGAGATGAAGAGCTAGGACATCGACAGGGTGGATGAAGGCATGTTCTTTCGCATCGCTCTTGCTTCCAGCGGGCGAGGGCGTGAGTCTAAAGGGTAGACTAATCTCAACATCCTCACCGCAGGCGATGGCGTCGGTTGTGCTTTTCTCGACGACGATGGCGTACTTTTCGCTCCCACAGGCGGACTTCAAGGAGAGGTATGAGAGCAGGTCTACAGTGCTCCAGCGCATACGGTTTCCTTTTTCTCCGCGCTTCTCCTGTGCTTCGTTTTTCTGGAGATGCACGGGGACAGGCTGCGCTTGCTCAACGACCCCTTGAGAGGGCGTCACAGATTCGTCCGAACTCGCATGCTCGTCACTTTCAAAAATCTCCACCTCCTTCACCTTCCCCAGCTCGATTGCCTGCGCTGAAAAATCGACATTGTGAATCTGCGCCGGATCATCTACATGGACCCGTAGATGGAAGGACAAGAAGGAAGTCCCACAACCGATATGCAGAATTTTGTGAGCTTTCGTTGCACTCAATCTGACCGTGTCGAGAGCCTCGCGAAGACATGGATCTAGAGCAGAAGCTGGCTGGAGCCACTCAAAGTTAGAGGGATCACGGGTGAAGCGGGACTCCCAGTAGTCCGGGGAGGAGAAGGGAGGTGGATTGGGCATGGCGAAGATCAATGGAAGCAAATAGCTGATTTCCGGTGATCTTTCATGGTCTCTCAAATATGCAGATACAGAAATTTTCAGTCAATATAGAAGAAGCATGAGCATGATTTGATCCACGGATTGCAAGCACTCGATATGCTGGGAGCATGTGCGGCAAACGCCGAACCATGCACCGCCAAGCATCTTTAAAGAATGCAGAGCTTCGACCCATCCGACTTACTACTACCAACCGCAGCAAAATGCCTGCCGTAACATCCATCCCCCGTTTCCTCCTACCTCGAGGCGCTCCATCTCTGCGCAGGCAGCAGGCCTTCCTCCGTCGCCTGCAACTGCCAGCAACGTCCTCACCACCAGTCCGACGCCATGCCTCCACCCAACCCAACAAGCCCCTCGTGCTCGAGAAGCCAGAGCGCTTCAACCCGCCCTCGCACGGCGCTCGAGTGCGCGCGAAGCCCCGCTCGTACCCAGGCCCCGCGCTCTCGGAAGTCGAGAGGGAGGAGCAGAAGACGAAGCAATATCCCCACATGATGCCAGCCGAGGGCACGTTCATGCACTGGTTCCTGACGAACAAGATGCTGCACACGTTCATTACACTGGTATATCACATTCCCCTCCCCCCCAGCCTCCAACTCTCCATCCAAAAAAGAAGACGGCTTGGCTAACCACCCCACCCCACCTACAACAGACCGTCCTCCTAACCCTCGCCTTCAGCGCCGTAATCAACAACCTCCAGCGCACCTCCCCCTACGCCTCTGACCTCCCCCCCACCTCCCTCTTCTTCCGCCACCCCCTCCGCTTCCTCGGCCAGTACTTCGAGGTCTACAAGCTGCACACGGCGTACATCTCGGCGCAGACGGCGGAGCGGCGCCGCAAGAAGGTCGAGGACGTGCAGAAGCGGGCGGAGTTCCGCAAGGCGCACGGCATGGACCAGGGGGAGGGGTTTGGCGGGTGGACGGCGAGGAAAGAGGGGGAGAGGCTGGGGCCCGCGTTGGAGATGGGGCCGGCTGAGGCGAGTCCGATGGCGGAAGAGCGGGGTGCGGGAGCGGTAGCGGAAGAACGGGGCGTCGTGGCGGATGGGAAGGGGGTGTACACGGATTTTGAGGGCAGGAGGAAGCCGGTCAGGAAGTGGCTTGGCATATGGTGATAGATTAAGGCGGGATGGGACATTGTATAATGTTGTATGTTGTGCAGCCACATAATGTTGTATGTACTGTACGGGCATCACTTCTGTGACGAAAGCTTTCCCGTTTCGTCCTGACATGGCAGAACAAGCTCAGTTGTCAGCTGCCACGATCGCCTTCCGTGCAACGACGGGATTCTCACAACAGAGCGCCCGGATTGGCATGTCTCCATACTGAGCTGCCATGACTGCCGTTGCTGACATGGGGTCGACGAACGCCTTGGTTTATCGTCCATGACACCAATCCTCTATTCTTTCTCATGAAGTTCGTGCAGGCTCCCCAATCCATCGTTGAATTCGGAAGCGGTACGACGCGGAGAGCAACCTCACGTGTCCACCGCGACCAACGCCCCTATAACCTCCTCCGCCACTCCACCAGGCTCAACGACCATCTTAGCGATCTTCCCAATCATGTCTCTCCTAATTCCTCCCCTTGGCGGACACCACACGCCTTTCTCGCCCATGCCTTCCCTCAGCACAACCGCATCCTGACTCGACACAGGCGCATTCCCGCCTGTAGCCGTGTTCATCGAGTTTGGCACGCCAGGCGGTGTGATCCGAGACGGTGGGTCGATTGTCCGAATCGCCAGTAACTTGAGCTGACCTGCGCGCTCCCCTGAGTTGGAAGAGGACGGCGTCTCACCAGCTGAGATGGCGAGGACGGCCTCTGCGACCGCGAGCTCCTCCTTGCTCGGGTCGAAGATGATGTTGGACCCCACAGCGATGACGAGGAGGGTTATTGGCGGCCGGTCGATGCGTTTGTTGCTACCAGGCGAGACGGGATACAGGAAAGTTGAGGCAGCCCAGTCATCGTCGAAGAGCGGGTCTTCGTCCAGCTCGGACTTTAGTCTGGGGAGGCGGGCGGAAAGAAGAGCGAGATGTGTTGTGAGAGATAGAAGTGGGAGGGGGTAGGATAGCGGTGGGGAGAGGAGGAGGATCTGGTAGTAACGGGGTCCGTCAGTTCGACGTCGACAATGCGTGAAGAGCGAGAGGAAACGGGCCAGTGAGAGCATACATCGATATACAGCTTCCAGTGGAACCGCCTGTTTATCCACAAGCGATCCTTCAGCTGACCACTCGCCAGCAGTGCTTCAGTGAGCATGGCAGCCAGGAACACAGGCAGAGCATCATCGTCCCGGAAGCCTGGTATCTCAATGCTCATCTCCACCCACGAGTCCTCGCCGCTGCCGCGACTCTTGCTCCTCCCGCTAGCCCCCTCTGCATCGTCCTCGTCCTCGTCACCGCCTCCCATCTCCTCATCCCCCGCTCCCGTGCCGAGATGTACACCATGCTCAGTGGTATCTAGCCTCCGCCGACTCTTCTCGACCTCGGCCTTGACGCCGACTATGGCTTCAGTACCGTCAGCGAAGCAGATGCGCGCGCTGCCATTGGCGCCAGGTAAAATGTCGGTTTCGGCGACGAGGGGCCGAAATTGCGTAGGGGAGCGGCCGTCTGGACGTACTGGAGGATTCAGAGAGAGGGAGGAGTGGAGGTAGGAGAGCTCCGCGGGGGACAAGAGGAGCTGGGCTGTTGATGCGGGTGCCATTGGTGATGGGCGGGGGTTGTGTGCAGGAACATTATTCTTAGTGATCTAGCACTAGTCTAACGGGTTGGTGGGGCTGAGGATGCGGGAGGACTGGCATGTACCGAGGCGTGCCGACATGTACTGTGGCTGGTGAGGCACAGCAAGGAAGCGCATGTCAAAGAACAGCATGCGTCAAAGCACCGCAGGAACCATGGTTCACTGCCGAGGCTGCAACACCTCCTATGGCTCGCCTTCACTTGCTCCTCCTGAAAGCTTGTTCCCCCGACGTGTCCGCACCGGTTGAGCTTCCATGGTTGCTGAGACGGCTGACGTTGACCTGCCCACGCTACAATCACTCGGACCAGACTTCGCTGCGGGGACGGGCTCAACGACGTAGTACCAGCCCCAATCATGAAGGTAGAAATTGTGCTGCCTAGTCTGTCAATCGGCGTCGCCGTTATGTTCTGGAGTAACTGAGGCGAAAGTGTGAAGGGAAGGAGATGGATAGCACGTGACGACAACGTTCCAGCATGCTCCCAGCGGTTCTCACCAACGGTGCATCCAACGGGCCCTGCGGAGAATCTTGGAAATATCAGACTCTGTTCCAGCAAACGGCTGCTCGCATTTGTGCATCTGATCGTGCCAATGGATTGCTCGACAGCTGCTCTTGCTGGGAGCGGCGTGTGGTTGCACAGCACAGCCAAAGTGCTTAGGGTTAGTCTGCATTCCGGATGAGGCCCGTCCCAGGATCCGCCGGAAGCAACCGACTAGTGCCGCTCGCAACAGCGGACGGTGTGGCGTAGAGCTATTGCCCCCCAGTGACTGGATCGCAAGCTACACAACTGTAGCGTCCCTCCGTCCCTGGTGTTGCTGCAGTGGAAGGTACGCGAACCAGATTCTGCCCTTCGCATCGGCTGTACTCTACCTTAGAGACATACCTGCTTGGTTACTAGCTGCGACGTCTCAGAACGCGTGATTGTACCAGCTCCCACACTTTAGCAACGCTGCGGGTCTGAGAACGTCCGGTCAGCTGCTGGACTTAGCAAGCTCTGCACGTTCAGGTGAGACAGTGACATCCTCAAACAAAAATCTCCGCTGCAGGCCATAGATCCGGTTCGAACCATGCAAGTACCCGCCGTGATCTGCATGTATGTCATGCTTTGCAGAACATACAGGAGACAGCGAGACATGCTGCTTCCGGTTCACAGATCTTGCTTCTGCTCCGATCTCATTTACCCACCAGGTGGTTGGGTACGACCCGAATAAGCGCGAGGAATGCGAGACTTCGAAAGTTTGTGCAACACTGCCTCTGTCGAGCCTAGCAACGCAACGGCGGGCTCAACCAAGGTACTTGTAACAAATTCTGCTTGGTAGTCAAGCCATCTGACCGCTGTAGGCGAACTGGTGGCACTGGAGATCTACAGCCACGCGCGTTTGCAGTGCGCAAAGGGTGGGCTGACGGCGGTAATGCTGGCCATCATGTCTCCCTTCAGCTTAGCTGGTTCCACCTTCTCGAGGGGTGGCGCCCCGACAATCTGTTTTCTGGAGTAGCAGACCCTCTGGGCATTGCTCGCACTGGTCAAGCGCTTACATCGACCAACTTGCTGAAGCTCCACCTGCAATGACATTGAACGTTCACCTTGCGGTAGTCTGAACCTGCGCAATCTTGTCGCACTCTCATAAATCTGTCCAAAAGCAGCCACATGTGCCCGATGTGGCAGGTGGTCGAGACCAGTACGGATCCGGTGCGGGTCGTCCGTCTTCAGTCATTTGGTCGACCTTAACTCACGTATGC
>JAKLMF010000157.1:0-26507 GCA_022813555.1 Botryosphaeria agaves | reverse complement strand
AGAAAACAAAAACATCTAAATTTTAACTGTTAAATTAGAGAACATATATAATAATTAAATTCGTAAAAAATGTGCAAGATTCGTACTTCTATCAAAAAAAAAAAACAAAAAAGAAAAAAAGCCAAAAAAACAAAAAAAACAGAAGCCCTTAAAAAGATTAATATAACATCTCTAAAATAATGTCAGTGTTCCGCTATACCGTTAACCTCTAAAGGCTTTATTATATAAAAAAAATAATACATTTCAAAAAATACTGGTCTAATCTAGTGTAAGATAAGATATATACTTTTCATATATTATAAAAGATATAATAACTAGCTAATAGTATTTATAATATTTAGGAAGAAAAGGAATTGAACCTTTGATAGCCTTAGCTATTGAGTTTACAGCTCAACCCGTCATACCAACAAACGGGACCTTCCTTGTATAATATATATTTATATATATTTATATATTTTAACTTTTTTGCTTGTTTTTTTGAGTGAATTCTTTAAAATAAAACACTAAAACGTTAATTACTTTTATATTTTTGCATTAAAGAATATTTTAGATTGTTATACTACTTTTGACAGATCTTTTTATATAATATCTTCATACATTACCTAAATACATATGTATTAAAAAAATTAAAATTTACTTCTATATAATTCTAATAGAGGATCTATATTACTACTCTTAATATGATCACGATTGTGATTATATAAACTATTTCTAAAATCCATCTAAAACATAGAAAAATACTGCTAGAATTAACTTGACCTCTTCATACAGGACCTTGATTTAATACATAACCTTTTTTATCTTTCATATTTTAGATTTTTCTTAAGACAAAAAGTAGGGCGCTAAAGAAAAAAAAGAATTTTTTTTTTCTTTTGGTCTTAAAAAGAAACTAAAATAACATTATATCTCTATCATTATGGCTTTTATATTCTCTAAATAACAAAGCATATCTAAGCGTTAACCAAGTCTTGTTTAAAGTTATACGGGTAAAAAAAATAAACAAATATTATAAAAAGGTTTAAAAAGAAATAGAAAATATTGCTCTCTTTATATCGTATTCGATCTATCACAATATTCTAATATTTAGAGAAAAAAATCACAGTAATCGTAGTTCAATAAAGCTTTATACACAACGCTATTATTTTTTATCGCAAAATTTGACCAAAATTTTTTTACTTTTTTAAAGTTTGTATAAACTGCAACTGGAGTAACTGGTAGAGAGAAAAAATCATCCGTATTAAAAAAGAATCTAAATTTTTTGGTGTAGAGAGTAATAAAAAAGAAAATAATCTAAATTTTGGGGAAAATAAAATACCCTCAGTTTTATTTTCTATAAAGAGAAAATAAAAAAAAAAAAGCCAACAAAAAAAACAACCAAAATAATAAACTCTACACTAGCCTCTATCCGGAGTCGAACCAGAAGAAAATTAGATCTTTTCTGCACCACACTTGGACTTTTTTTTGGGGGTATTGTTAATTTTAATTAATCCCGTGCACGCGTTACAACATTTTTTAGCTTGCCGTTATTAAAAGTATTTTAGATTACAGTTTAGCTAAGGATTGCATTTAATAGCAACAATGTTTTATCTCTTGTATTTCACTAGAGGCTGATCGTATCTTAAGCTTGCGCCGAATACCGTATGATCGATGTGCTTTTAACCTTTTATTAAGGAATTTAGCTGCGCGATTGTCCATTTTCTTTCGATATATTGTTTGATTTTACCATACCGCGAGTCATTACCTGCGCCATCTCAGAGTTACCTCTTCAACTTGGTTAAACAATCTTTAGGAGTTCCCCGCAATTTGGCATTCTTTATTCTTGGAAAAATTGTGGGATAGTCAATTATTTTCTAGATTAACACTGGTTCACAAAAAATTATACAAAAAATTTGTGGAGGCAATTTCTAATTTATATCCAAGAGATAGCTAGAGGTTCACTCTAACTGAAACAAAATAGTTTCCCACTACTATTCATTTCCACTACACGAACCGTATTTCGACTTAACACCAATCAGAGTCACGCATACGAAGACTGCTTGCTAAAATATCTAAACCTAATCGTTTAGATTATATTTTAACTACAACCAAACTTATTGCACATACTCCTTTCAGCGCCTGACGAGTGATTAGTACCTATCTGAGATTAAATTCACCGTGATGTCATTACTCACGATTACTAGTAATTCCTTATTCATGTAGTCGAGTTTCAGACTACAATCCATATTATAACCTGTTTTGGGGATTAGCTCAAATTCACATTTTTGCATCCCTTTGTCTAGGCATATGTGGCACGTCTATAGCCCACAATATTAAGGCCATGATGACTTGTCTTAGTCCCTTTTATCAAATCCAATATAGCGGTGAACTACTTTATTTATAAATAAAGCAAGGGCTTACGTTAATTTAATGGATCTAACCAAATCTCACGACATTAACTGAAAACAGCCGTGCAACGCTTGTATTAATTAATAAAAATTAACATTCAAATTGTGGTAAGGTTTTTCGAGGATTATCGAATTAAATAACATACTTCACTACTGGTTTCAGAAACGGTCTAATGATTTCAGTTTCTGCGTTGCCACATTACTCTTGAGGTGGAATGCTTACACTTTAATTTATATACTAGCTTATTGTATTAAAACAGTATGAAAGAAAAAGAAATCTTTTTTTTTTCCTCATACCATAAAAAAAACTAGTCTATGGCATTCATAATTCTCTGCCTGGACTACTAGGGTATCTAATCCTATTCGTTACCCAAGCCTTCGTCCCTCAACGTCAGTTTATAAATAGAGGGTTGCTTTCGCCTCCACCAGTCCCAATAGTATCAAAGAATTTCATCTCTCCACCATTAGTACTAATATATACCTCCCAGATAAAACTCTAGTATATCCGTACCCTTTTGGGGCTAGATTTACCGTCTAGGTACCCTTTAAACCTATTAAAGATGAATAACACTAGTCTTACTTGTCTTGCCGCGACTGCTGGCACAAGATTTGGTCAAGACACATAGATAGAAAATTGTCATTATCATTCTTCTATCTAGAACTTCAAACGACAGAGTCGTTTAGCATTATAAAGCTAATGCTTACATTCCTCCAAGTTGCTGGTTCAGCCGTTAGGCTATTGACCAATATTCCTCACTGCTGTACTATACGTATTGGGGTTTTTTCAGACCCAATGTGGTCGATAAACCTCTCAGTTTCGACTACGGGCTTAAGCTAGTTAAGCAATTACCTTAACTACTACTTACCCGAGATATAAATGAACATCTTAGAGCGAAAAAAATTTTTTTTTCAATTTCTTTTACTGCTAGCCTATTGCAATCTAGCATATAAGGGATTTTACCTTACTCTAAGGCAGCCAAGTTATCAATTACTCACCTGTACACCACTTCTAATTATTTTTTTTTATTAGACGTACGATTAGCATGTGTCAAGCATTTGGACAGCGTTCAATCAGAGCCATCATCAAACTCAATATAACTTATTTTTTTTGTTTTTTTCTTTTTTTTATGAATAAAGTAAGCAAAATAGAAAAGACAAAATAGAGAAAGCCAAAAAGGATTATGAATAAAGTAAGCAAAATAGTAAACAAAGTATAATTAATCCCCATAAGGGATTATGAATAAAGTAAGCAAAATAGAAAACAAAGTATAATTAATCATCATCTGGGATTATTTCCATCGGAGATGTAGATTCCAACTCATGTACATATTGAGTTGGAGTGAGACCATCAGCTGGTCTAGATGGACCATTTGAAGGCTGAGGAGAGTTTGATGAATCAGAAGCATTTGATGAATCATCATCTGGGCTTATTTCCATCGGAGATGTAGATTCCAACTCATTATCTGAATGTTCAGGGGAATTTAATGAATCAGAAGCATTTGATGAATCATCATCTGGGCTTATTTCCATCTGAGATGTAGATTCCAACTCATTATCTGAATGTTCTGGGGAATTTAATGAACCAAAAGCGTTTGATGGACCAGGAGCATTTGATGTATCAGAGTTAGCATCACTACTATCATTGGCTTGTTCAATAGAATCGGCCTTAGCTTCTTTTTGCGAAACTTTATTCTGTACTGATGAAATTCTCCTTCTGTTAACATTATATTCCTCGTTTATATTATATGACTGTGATTTATTACTATCGTAGGAATCCATCTCCCGAGCTAAAACCGAATCTAACTTACCTTGTTCCTCCTCTGAGATAGGCTCACCTCTATCTGATTTATATGCAATACGTCTTGCAACCTCCAGATTATGGTTTTCTATTTCGTAATCATCCAATGTACCTTTTAAATCTTCAGCTCTATCACGAAGTCTTTCCGAATCTTCACCGTTATAAGAAGAAGCTGAAGGTGAAGGAGAAGAAGGATTCGGATCCGGATCCGAAGGATCAGGATCCGAATCCGAAGGATCCGGATCCGAAGGATCCGGATCCGAATCCGAAAGATCCGGATCCGAAGGATCCGGATCCGAATCCGAAGCTGAAGGAGAATCCGAAGGAGAAGAATGATTATCTGTATCCATAACATCATCTAACTGATTATTTGACATATTTACTACATAAGTAAGCAGATACTGTACCCTAGTATATATAAGCATTATACCAATATATATTATGCTACATATAGCAAAAGGAAAGCCATCATCAGTGCGAATAAACCTGTGGCTTCAGCAAATGCAAATCCTAATATAGCATAAGAAAACAACTGTCCTCTTAATGATGGATTTCTTGCTACACCCATTATTAATGCACCAAAAACTACTCCAATTCCTACACCTGCACCTATTAAACCCGTTGTTGCTAATCCTGTTCCAATTATCTTAGCTGCTTGTATCATTATGACAAACTTTGTGTTTTTATTATGAAAGTATAACTTTTACTATTGAAAAAAAAAAATTTTTTTGTTTGTCATAACGATAAAGTAAAACGGACCTTTCTAATGGTTTATTCTCATCCAAGACTTAACTTGGATCCAGATATTAGAAGTATCCTGCTCTACCAATTAAGCTAATAAGAATTTTTCCTTTATAGGTGTATATCAAATTTTTAGGCAGAATTTTTTCTTTGTAATAGACTGCAATAAAATGCTAATCCTTAATAAAGTATGAATTGTTATAAAATTTTCATAAAAAGTTTCTTTATTTAAAGGTACTCAATCTTACCATACTAGTCTTAATTAGTTTAACGCGTACAAGATTCGAACTTGTATTTTTGTGGCCGTAGCACAAAACTTTAACCATTAAGATAACGCGTTACAATGCCTTAAAAAAGATGAAGAATGCGTCTGTGAAAATATTAACAGTATTACGTTGTATTTAAGCTAGGAAGAAAAGGAGTTGAACCTTTGATAGCCTTAGCTATTGAGTTTACAGCTCAATCCGTCATACTAACAAACGGACCTTCCTTTTATGTTTATAGATAAAAATCTGGTAATACGGATCAGATGCATTATAAGAGGAACTAGTAGTATTATCGTGTGAACTAGTATTATATATATTAGCTTTAGTACTATTTATGCCACGTATATCAATAGGAAAGGCAACATAAGTGCGAATAAACCTGTGGTTTCAGCAAATGCAAATCCTAATATAGCATAAGAAAACAACTGTTCTCTTAATGATGGATTTCTTGCTACACCCATTATTAATGCACCAAAAACTACTCCAATTCCTACACCTGCACCTATTAAACCCATTGTTGCTAATCCTGTTTCAATTATTTTTACTGCTTGTATTATTCTTACCCTAGACTCGAATTTGGATCCAGATATTAGAAGTATCCTGCTCTACCAATTAAGCTAATAAGAATTTTTCCTTTATAGTTGTATATAAAATTTTTAGGCAGAATTTTTCCTTTGTAATAGACTGCAATAAAATGCTAATAGATAAGATAATCATATATATATATATATATCCAGCTTTAATCTATTAAAGCTGGACATTCCAAATCTTTTGCATCGAGTTAATCCGGTTTCGAACCGAAATCTACTTTCTCGACAAGAAAGGCCTTTACCAATTAAGTTACTAACTCTCTGTTTTTTCCTTTTGGTTGTTTTTTTTTACAATGTTAAAATATGTAATACACATTCATAATGTATAAATTGTTAAATAATCTACATAAAAATTTTATATACACCTTAATATAGTAAAAATAGTTATAAAATTTACATAAAAAGTTTATATATATTTATTTAAAGGTACTCAATTTTACCATACATTTTTTTATTACAAAAACCAACCTAACTCTAATAACAATAAATATGTAAAAAAAGTTTTTATCCTAATTTTAGAGAAAAAACACATAAAATAACTTTTTATAAAAGTTAATCTCTTGTCAAGATGCTGTCTAGCCGAAAAAAAAAAGTAAGTCGGTTATTGGCTATAAAAGTAGATTAAGCTTATTAATTTTCCGTTATTATCTATTGATAAGATAAAAAATTATCATTTTATGACTTAATAGATGATCAATCATCTTTTTCATTAACATTGTCCAATTTAGATACATTCTGTTCTTTATTGTTTTTTCCGCTTCCACTTTAACTTTAAGAATCTTACTAGTTAAATCTAGTTTTGTATAGAAGCTTTAAAATTGCCAATCTTTTTTTCTAACGTATTACTTACACTAGGGACTGTAACAACAAAGTAAAATTTCAATCTCTTTTTTTTTAGCTAAAATAAATACAGGAGAAATAATATACTTATTTGTATTATTATCTTCACGAATAACGATATTACATATTCTATAATATGCTACAATTTCTGCTCAATATTGATCCTTAAAATGAAATATAACTATTTTATATAATGTGGATCGCCACAATATATAGCACTAGTTATTAGTTTTTTGTTAACCAGATCAATAAATTGAAGTACATTAAATAGAGAAGCAGATAAGAAAAAAAAAAATTTTTTTTTCTTTAGCTCTCTGTTTAAATACCACTAAGATTATTTTTTTCATCCTTTTCATAATAAAAGTATGTCGAGACTAGAGTACAATATAAACCATCATAGGCATCATATCTTGGTTTAGAAATAGCCATAAGAATAACTAGCAAATAAGTAAATTGTTATATTCCAACTGATCAAAAAAGTATTAAGCAACTTTTTATTGTGTTTTTTTTTTTTGTCAAAAAAAAAACACAAAAAAAAAAAAAAATAATCTATATATCTTATAATGTATCCTAGGAGGGACTTGAACCCACATGATAATATATCAATAAAACTTAAGCTTATCCTGTCTACCAATTCCAGCACTGGGATTAATATATAAATATATAGATTTTTCTTTTTTATTTTTGTTGACTTTTTTATTTTTGTCAAAAATATCTTTATTTTTATGAACTAACCCTTATAAGGCCAGAATGAATCGAACACTCATCTGAGCTATCATGAGCAGCTTGCTTTACCAATTAAGCTATAGCCTTAAGATGTTAATTTATATCTAATGGTGCGGACAGAGGATTTGCACCCCTATATACTGGACATGAGCCAGTTATGTTACTATTACATCAGTCCACATATATGTATATTATATAAAAATAAAACTATATCTCTTTAATAAAGTGTATTATAGATAATAAATGTAAATATTCTCTATACTATCTATCATCTAAGTGATCCTTAAATTAAGGATTAGCCCAGTGCAAGTATCGCACTTACTTCTACCGATTACAAAACGGTTGCATTTCTTTTATGCTAACCGGGCTTATTATTCTTTTATGATAAACTTAGAATATATCTATTATATGCGATAAGTATGTTATTTAGTTTATAAAAAAATTAGTACTTTATACCTCAAAACATTAAAATCATTTCAGCTAAAGCCTATTTATTATTTAAAAAAAAATTTTTTAAATAAATTACATTCGTAGTATTATACTACGTATATTTAAGAGTATCTTAAGGTAAGTTTCGTGCCTAGATGCATTCAGCACTTATCTTTAACTAACATAGCTTTCCTGCCATGCCTAAGTTATCTATATATACTTGAGTAAAAGTATTACCCTGGAAAGCAGCTATTATATAGTCCAGGATTGTCCTGCTACCAGCAAGCAGTAAAGAATACTGCTTATTCTTACTTTTATACTTTCCGCTCAATCGTTAATATTAAGCACATAAACAACAGGTAAACCAGGGGTTAATATACCCAACTCCTTTCGTACGAAGGGGCTATCCTTATTTTACTCTAATTTCCTCTAGAAGATAGAAACCATACTGTCTCACGACGTATTTACAAATTTTGTTATATCCTTGGCATTGCCAAGCTTCAACAGATTACTCTGTTGTTCAGACTATGTCTTACAATCATTATCAATTTAGCTCTTTTTATTGGAACTATTAATTCTACTATATTTTAATAATGATATTAAATTTTATCACATATTTTTAGACAGTTTAAATTATCAGAACTGGATTCTAGCAATCCTAATTTATAATACATTGATGTATGCATATCTTTTTTTTGCAAAAAAAAGAAAACATATTATAATAAAACACAAATAAAGGTATATTTTGTGTTTTAAATTTAAGAATCATGTTATCACTTTTAGTTTTTTTATTCTAAACGCTAGTTATATCTAGACCATTACTTATATAAGGCTCAAATAGAATATACAAATGAATTAGGTATGGTGCATGTTTAAGACCAAATAATACAGATGGGCTGCACTTGTCATACTAGATCTTTCTAAGCTACCGTCACTTAAGAGTAATCCTATCATAACCTCGTGTAAGTATTTTGGTAATTTAGCTTTACTACGATAATTTCTAACGTAATCTGCTAATTTATTAAGTGAATTTAAGAATCTGATGATTGTTGTTCTTTACATGTTTTTAAATTAGTTGAACCGAGAATATATTTTCATATATTTTATATCTCCTGTGTTTAATGTTATCAATATACTTAATTAACAGTTAAAGTATTAGTGTTATTAGCATTCTTTTAGCCAATATATTGTTTAATATATCACTAACTTAAATTTATGCAACGCAATAAATTATTAACTAAATGATTGAAGATTAATGATTGCTTCGGGCTCTGTTAAAGGTTAAACCTTTAGTCGTTGAACGTAATTTACTCAGAAGAATAAATATTCGCTGCAAATCAGCGTACATAATGTACGTTTTCCTTGCAATTCACCCGAAATATAATATTATTAATTAATATAAGTAATAATATAGGGCTAAATATTAACCCAGCTCGTGTAGCTCTTTAATCGACGAACAGTCGTACCCTTCATGATTCCTACATTCATGTGGATGAGCTAAGCCGACATCGAGGTGCCAAACTGCGCACTCAATTTGTACTCTCTGGCGCAATTAGCCTGTTCAATTTTTGTTAACATAGAGGATTTACATCCTTTATTTCCATCTTTTACAAAATGGTTCAGACTATTTCTTCATTTTTTACTCTAACTAAAAAAAAACAAAAAAAAAAGCAAGGCGAAATTGAAATATTGTATCAAAACTTTAGGATTAAATCTTTAACAATTATAACTCTAGACACTAATAATATCTAAAAACCTTTGCAAAAAAAACTAATAGCTACTTATTCATCCTTTTAATCCAAAAGCCCCATTACGTGTTTTAGAGTTTAATTTTGTAGATTGTATATTAGATTTTTCATGTCCTCTTAACATAACTGAAGAGAGATTTTTATAAGAAGAATCTATATTTTTCAAACTACCTTTATATTTTAATTTAAAGATAGATCTTGAAGCAGTTAAACGTTTTGTCAATCTACCTGTAGCTTCTAATCTTACACCAGTAATTGTCTTATGTTTAAGAGAATTTAAAACATTGTTTTCTAAAATATTTGTTTGTGCTAATGATAAAATATCTGAATTTATGTTTAAACTTTCATCTTTGTTTAACAGGTTTCCGTTATTTACATAATAAAAGTATTTTTTAAACCTTGGTAATTTAACCAACTTTAAAGCTCTGCTTAGAACTTTTAATAATCTATTTTTTCTTTTTCTTAATTTTAGAACTATTGATTCTGAAAACATATTACTATTTAAATGTAAATATTTTAAATTAACTATATTAAACTCTACTTTTTTATGATAAATTTTTTGGATAATACTTTTTAACCCTAGCATAAACCGGGTTTTATTTTTATAATCATGAAGTAATAACATTTGGTTATATTTTAAGTATAATATCTCTTTTATAAGAGATTTTTTTATCAAATTAACATAGATTTGTTTTTTATAGATTTTAAAATTAGATTTTTTTCAATGAAGAATTTTAAAAATTATCCTTTTTTCTTTTTTAACTTTATTAATAAGATTTAAACTTTTTTTTCTTATTAGTTTAAGTTTTCTTGGTAAACTGAAAAAAACATGATAATTATAAACTCTTGTGTTAGTTAAATTTTTATTTATCTTTTTACGTTTTATTCTTGAAAGAAAATTTATTATTCTATTATATAAATATTTTAAATTTCTATTATATGTATAAACAGTAATAATAACTTTATTATTAGTATGTTTCATTTCAGCTCTACTTAAAAATATTCTATTTACTGTATACCGTCTAAATCTAATACGTAAACGTCTAGATTTATTTTTAATATTATCATGAAATAAACTTAAATTAAAGTAACTTTTAAGAATTTTATTTACTAAATTATCTGTTACAGGTAACGATTTAATCAAATTTTTATTATATGCATAAATACTATTACATCATGCTTGATTTGAAGGTGGATAATGTCTAGTTTTACCTAGCTCATTACTTTTTTTAGCTGACATTTCTGGATTAAAAACTCCAGGTGTTATTTCTTTATTAGCCAAAAAACTTACAGTGTTTTCACTTTTTTTATGGAATAATTTTAACATATTTTTTTTCTTATCCTAAAAAGAGGACTTTAAGCTTATTATTTTTACTTTATTTTTGTCCAAAGCTCAACATATTACCCTATAGGGTAAAAATTAGTTAAGTTCTTAATTTTTATTAGAAGAGATTTTTCTCTTAACAAAAATTTAACAGAATTTTTGTTTTTTTTATTTAGGTTAGATAGAGTACATAAAAATGCTGGGCGTTATTAAAGGGTTATTGTTAGCATTACTCACCTTTTAGTCGTTGAACGTTCTTATTTTTAACATTGTATCTTTTCCTTCTATTTGTTTTTTTTTGACAAAAAAACAAAAAAAAGCAAAGGCAATAACATACCATATACTTTTTTTTTCTTGTAAAGATAAATACAAATATGCTTAAATAAGTTTCGCTTCAAGTACACTTATCTTTAATATGTTCTTGAATTTTACCCAGTTAAATTACCAATAGTTTTATCTTTTTTTTTATTTTTGTGTTTTTTAAATAAAAAAACACAAAAATAAAAAAACAAAAACATTGGAGGACTAACAGTTAATCCCTAGCGTAGCTTTTTCAAAAATCCAAGACCTTTCCTTTCTGCATCTTGTGATCATATGCCCCGCTTACGCGACTGATAGACGTGTAAGTCAAACAGTAAAGCAAGATTAAGCCATTAAACTTTTAATGTAAAAATAAAAATCATTTTAAATTATAAAACAACTATACACATTACTAATTACTTATTAATTAATGTTTTATTTACAACTATTTTCCATATAGTTAAAATCTTACTTAGAATAAATATAATAATTCTAACTTAATAGAATAATAACTGAATTAGTTATCATAATATCCTTACTAACCAATAACAAACTAAAAATAAAAAAACATACAGAACATGCTCACCCAAATATATTAGGGAGCAAGCCCATATATGTTTAATTGCATATTGCAAATTTACAAAATTAACTTTGGATATACCCAGGTACTTTTTATGGGATCTGTGCCCCGCATAAACCGTCTACTAGCAACTGTTTCCCGGGCTATAACCGCTTCGCTACGCGAAGACGCCCCTCTTTTTGGATAACGTAGGCGACGCTAAGGGTTCAATAGTGCACTTAGTCGATAAAATTCCCCCAAAGCTCGACAACTCAACCACAGCCATTAAGCCACTATTATACTACCTTAGGAGATCTTAGGTTTTTTAACGGACATCGCATTTTGTTTTTTAAAAACAAAATGCGATGTCCGTTAAAAAAGAAATGTGCATTTTTCTTATATAAACTTATATCTGCTGATATGATAAACTAAGTAAAGGTGTTTCAATTCTATCTAATCAATTACCTTATACACTACAACTTGTTCAAACATATCCAATAACTAGTAACAGTAAAGCTGCATAGGGTCTGTTGAGATAGGTCGTTTTATTACTAAAATTTCCCCCTCTAAGAACCGTACGTGCGACTTTCATCGCATACGGCTCCAATATTTAACTTATCTACATCAATATTTTATATAAATTCTTCTCCATTATTATTCTTTTACACCCTGTGTTTTTCTTCGTAATGCACAGGTAAAGAATAAAAGTTGTAAAGTTAAATATAATATTATGTAAAATATTAAATACCAGTTCTAAGTCTGCATTCTTTCGAATTAATTATAAAACCTATTCTTATCATTACAATAAGACATTCGCTTTTTAGAACATCCTTTACCCACTAATATATATTTAACCTTAAGTTAAACTTCCTTAAATAAGGGTATTAATGGGCTTACCTAGTTTACAATATAACACTTTTAAATTACCTTAGGATTCCACTATACGTATATCGACATAAGACCCATCAATAAACATTCGAAAATATGTTTATGCAATCGATAGTTTAAATAATAATTATTTTTTCGTTGTCTTAATTACTTTTTAAAATAAACCCCTCTAATACGCTTCTAACGTGAATTCAAATTAATTATCCATAGTAATACAGCTCACCTACCTTAAATTAAGTTTAAGAAAGGGTAGTCTAAACTAATTTTGCGGGCTCAACACAAAGAATTACTTCTATTGCATTCCGCAATGAGCTCATGATAATGGGTTATCATGGTGGGATTTCACCACATTGTTATATGCACTTTGCTAGTCGCACTCTCGTCTAACTAGAGGTAAACTGTATCTGCACAGTTATTCCAATTTCACTGAGCCAATCATTGAGACAGCTGTTGTATCGTTAAATCATTCATGCAAGACCGCATTTAACGGCCAAGGTATTCCGCTACCTTAGGACCCTTATAGGTAAGGCCGCCATTGATCGGGGTTTCCTTCAAAGCCTAGCTTATTTTAGTCAGCCAAGTAAATCCGTTAACCAGCCGACATCGGGCAGAAATCACACTCAATACTTTGATTTATCATCTTACGCAAAGTGCTTTGTTTTAATTAAACAGTCGTACAACACCATTCTATGCCTCCTATTCTTTACCTGATATTAATCAGGAGGAATGGCTCACCTTATCCCGAAGTTACGGAGTTAATTTGCCGAGTTCCTTAATGATTGTTAGCTCAAACGCCTTCGT
This sequence comes from Botryosphaeria agaves, assembly GCA_022813555.1. NCBI lineage: Eukaryota > Fungi > Ascomycota > Dothideomycetes > Botryosphaeriales > Botryosphaeriaceae > Botryosphaeria > Botryosphaeria agaves. Next base: position 13,113 of record JAKLMF010000157.1, on the reverse strand, counting down.
ATACTCTACTCGCTTACTTGGGGTAGTATCTAGGTACGGTTATCTTAGAACATTCCGCTCATCTTTTTGAGTTTATTGCTTCCTGTTATCCGATTATATATGCTTTTCCAGAACACTTATTACTGTAAACTAAAATAAATATGTAAGATCTCACAGATATTAACAATCCGATCATCTCTTTAGTTTGTTTCTTCTTGTTAATCTATGTACATACTTTAGTCTAAGGTTTTTACATATATGTAAGATTTTCTCATCGTTTAATCCTTTAGGCAGGCAAGTAAACTTAGAGGCCGTTACTTTAATTCAAAATACCATAAGCTTAAGGCGAGGGGCATTCCCCTTTTTCGTTACTCATGCCAGCATTATCACTTGGGATATCTGATTTTTATTCTTAAAAAGAATAAATCAAAGATTTGCCCAACGTTCCGCTACCCCATAAATATAATATTATACATATTTTTTCTTTTCAAGAAAAAAAAATGCATTAAATATTAATAATTATGCACAAGGTGTCGGTATATTGTTTAGATCCGTTAAATTGTCGGTGCTTTTAACTTATTAACTAAATGATTAGACATTAGTTATTTAAACCAGTGCTCTGTTACGCGTTCTTTAAAAAATGGCCGCTTCTAAGCCTATTTCCTGGTTGTATATGAAAAAAACTTCCTTTATTTCACTTAACAATAATTTTGGAACCTTAAACTCTTGTTCTGGGCTGTTTCCCTTTAGACATACAACCTTATCGTACTATGTCCGATTATTCAATATTCATCATTGCCCTTCCGAGAGCAAATACTCACCGATAAAATCTTCACGATCCCCCGATATATACAAAACGATTTTCTCTAAAAACCAGAAAGTTTTTAAAAAAAACACATATTGTCTGAGATCACAGTTCTGTACCTGCTATGATGTTATTTGAATTACCTACTTATATAGGTTTCGCGGAAAACCAGCTATCCTAGTCAGTTTTGTCTTTCACTAACTTACCACAATTCTTCGGATATCTTTACAACGATAACCCGTTCGGACTTTTATAATCCTGATCATGGTAAGATCACTAGGCTTCGGGTCTAATTTTAGATACTTATTCATTATTTAATAATCGGTTTATCTAGGCACTATTCTAAAAGAGGTTATTTTATAAAAAGTCTGTAGAAGCTAGCTTATATTTATAAAGCCCGTCTAATAAGTTCGCTTCTACAGACCTTTAATAAGAAAACATTTTATTTCATGCTCGCATCTAATATTAACTTGCTGACCCATTATGCAAAAGGTACGCTCTTATTATCTACTTAAATATTACTCGAGCTGCTTATAAAACTACTATTTCAAAATCCCCCTCACGGTACTATCATTATCGCTTACATATCATATTTAGCCTTAGAGGAAGGTTCCCCTTTATTCAAACAGATTCATAATCCATTTTACTTTTTAATTAGGCATTTCCACTTTCATTCACACTATTTGTAGAATCTCGTTTGATTTCTTTTCCTGAAGTTAATAAGATATTTCAATTCACTTCGTTTATAAACTTAATTTCTCTAAGAGTTCAATTAATTAATAGTTAATCTCTTTGATATATAGCTATTTATCCGTAATAGTTTCTTTATATACTTTCCATCATTTCATTTATGAGATGATGAATTAAATTAGTACATATCACACATTACTATAAGATGTGCTAAAAATCTTAAAACATACCCTAAATTATTAGAAGATGAGTATTATTAAAAGATAGCTTTTATATGTAACTTCTTACATAATATTATTAATCTAAAAAATATACTTTTTTACTTATTAATATAGATTTTTATCTATAATGCCATACCACCTCTAATTTTATCTTTTTTTAAGTTTATACTTAATCGTTTTTTTGAAGAAAAAAAAACAACTTAAAAAAAAAGTAATATTGTAAGAAATTCCAAGAATTACTTATTAAGAGTAATATATGATATATTACATTCAAAAAAAGATTTTCTTTTTTTCTTTTTCTTCAAAAAATATAAGTATTTATATATATATATCAATGTTTAGAATATAGTTTGTTCTAGATAAGCATAGCGTTCTATTTGCTTTTCTTAAAAGTTATTTCTAACTCTGGATTCTAATAATCTAAAATAGAATAAATAGTTAAGATTAATTTTTCATATTACAGTTTAATATTAAAAAAAAAGTTTTTCTTTCCTTAAAAATTTTTAACGGCTAGCTGTTTATTCTAACTCTAGATACTAATAATCTAAAATAGAAATAAAAAGCTTTTATATTTTCTTTTTTTTTTTTGTATTAAAAGAAAAACTATACATTTTTATAATTAAACTATTAACTTTTATTACTGACATAACACTGTTAAAATTTATTATTATATTAGGTATAGGTTTACCTTTATTTAAATTATTTTTGGCAGAAACTATATACTTAAATATGGACTCGTTTGATAATAATTCAGGAGGGAATAATAATGGTCCCAATCCCGGATCATCTAATAACCAGCCCAATAATTTAAACAATAGCCCAAATAAGAATACTCCAAATAACAATCAAATAACAAGTCAAGACGATGATAACTCTAGAAGATCACCTTCAACATATTCTGTCTTGAGTAATCGTAGTTTGTCTTGACCAAGTGACACTAGGTGTGTCACCAATTACAAGTACTGTACGTTTTTCTCCTTCAGCTTATGAAACACCTTTACCTAATAATAATAATCCAAGCCGTGAGGAAAATACTTTAATGAGTAATTGAATTCAATGACCTGTAGATATTAGATATGTCCGTAATGTTTTGTCTGATAATGGTGTAATCGAGCCTGTAAACTTAGTACGAGATGCTAATGATGCAAAAGGTACTATTTTAAAGGAACTGTGTACAGATAAAGTATATTTTGGTTCTCTTTCAGATAGATATAGTTTAAACCGTGTAGTGGTACATAATAATGTATCGAGTAGAGATGCTCATGCTGAAATTCAGGCAAATCTTATCATAGTACACGTAAATGGGCAACCCGTACAAATTACTCATAATAATATGCGTATATTGCCTACAATATTCATACCGATAGCTCCACATCAGGTAGCATTGGGACTTTGAAATCAATCCCCAAATTGTCCTCAGTTGTTTGATAATTATAATCAAAGTGTCTCTTATTCACATCTCAGACCTATACAAAATCCTTACCCACACACTTGTATAGAGTGTACTTTAAATTTTCTTGAACTAATAGTTTATTATTTAGTTCTTTTTTATCATTAATTATAGGTACAATGGTCGGATTAAATCAATTCAGAATAAAAAGACTCTTTGCATATAGTACAATATCGCATCTAGGTTTCATTTTATTAGCCTTAAGCATAAATAGTAATGATTTAAAAGGGATGATTAAATATGATAGCCTAAAAGAATTCTTTAATCTTAACAATAAATCTGAAGCAAATCTAGATATTTCTAAACAAAACCCTCAAACCGAAGATTTTACAAAAATTGCTCTATTTACTAGAGATGCGATAAAAGATACATTAAAAGAAGATAATATATCTTATGATAATGCTAATACAAAAAAAGTAACATTTACAATAGAAAACATAATATTATCAAGCTCATTAACTAGTCTTATTTCTGTGTTAACGCTTATAATATTATTCTTTCTATTAATACCAAATGAATGATTAAAGATGACTAACATTCTCTCGATAATATTATTTAACGTTTAGATGACAAGTTTGACATTCTTTATTTTTTTTGTACCAATTTTAGCTTTTATTTTACTAGGAGTAAATTTAATCTTTACAAACTAATTATTATATTATGATTAATTTTTGAAAGAGCCAGGTAAATTCAATCAGGTATAACGTTAATCTTTATTATTAAAAAAGAGAAGTTCGAATTATCTTTTTGTTCAATTATTAACAAAAAAGTATAGTGTGTGCTAGTTTCTATTTTATATATTTATTATAATATATAGCAGGTAAAAATTATTTTCAAATTTTACCGCTTTTTTTTTGTTTTTTTACTAATAATATATTAATTTAATAGAATAAAATTTTTCTTTAATCTCTTAGATGTTAAATTTCTTAAAAAATCTGTTTGAATATTGTGATGCCCCTAGAGCTTGAGGCCTATATTTTCAAGACAGTGCTAGTCCACAAATGGAAGCACTTGTAGAATTACATAATAACATCATGTTTTATTTAGTAATAATATTGTTTGGTGTAGGTTGAATATTAATTTCAATCGTAAGAAATTATGTTAGTAGTAAATCCCCAATAAGTAACAAATATCTTAACCACGGAACATTAATTGAGTTGATCTGAACTATAACTCCTGCATTAATCTTAATCTTAATAGCTTTTCCTTCGTTTAAATTATTATACTTAATGGATGAAGTAACTGACCCAAGTTTATCAGTTTTAGTTGAAGGTCACCAATGATATTGAAGTTACCAATATCCTGATTTTTTAAATCAGGATGATGAATTTATTGAATATGATTCATATTTAGTGCCCGAATCTGATTTAGAGGATGGTGCGTTAAGAATGTTAGAAGTGGATAATAGAGTAATATTACCAGAATTAACACATGTTAGATTTATGGTAACTGCAGCAGATGTAATTCATTCATTTGCATGTCCGGCTTTAGGTATAAAATGTGATGCATATCCAGGAAGATTAAATCAATTCTCAGTACTTATTAACAGAGAAGGAACATTCTATGGTCAATGCTCAGAATTATGTGGAATATTACATAGTTCTATGCCAATAGTAATAGAATCAGTATCACTAGAAAAATACTTATCCTTTTTACAAGAACAATAACTATATTTTTATTATAAAAAAAAAATTTTTTTTACATATCTGAATAGAGCATATATTAAATTTATTGTTCTTTATATATAAATATACAAAAAAAAAACCTAAAAAAAAGAGTTCAAAAGGTTAGAATGTTAATTTAATGCATTAAAATTTAAAATTTCTCTCCTGCCTTTTTCTATAAAGTATGTATTTTTCTCTTTTCTAAAAAGATTATGTCTAAACTTATAAGAAATAAATTTAGAGGTAGAAGCACATACATATTAATCTCAATTAATATGTAATTTTATATTTTTTAGAATATTTTTTTACATTTTTAAGAAAAAAATAAAAAAAAAATTAGGGATATTGATGCATAATGGTTATGCGTTTTGATTGCAGATCGAAATATACTTAACGGTTGGGGTTCGATTCCCCCGTATCCCTTTTCTTTTTTTTGTGGTTTAAAAAAGCCAACAAAAAAACAAAAAATAAAAACTCTCTAGATTAATCTATTATGTTATTACATAACTTATTCGTAGAGCGGTAAAAAAAAAATAAAGAATAAAAAAGTATATCTTAATAAAATAGAAAAAAAAATGAATATTATGAAACTATCTAAATTAATTTTACATTATTAATGGCGATCTCGTCATTACTAGAAAAAATTTTTTTAGATTCGCCCCTTGAAGTTTTTTTTGGCTTTTTTTTTTTGCTTTAAAAAAAAACCAAAAAAAAAGGAGGGGCTGAATCATGGGGACCCCCCATATTCTATTTTTAGAGATTGTTGTAAAATAATTTCTTATATATTAAAAAATTAGTGTATTTTTTTTTTTGCCCGTTCCGTTTAATTTTTTAAAAAGTGCCTTTATTCTTAATGCCTTTAATATTTTTAAAGCTAATACTAGTTCCCCCTACGGGGCTAGAAGAAAAGACTCAAATATAAAGAATTTTTTTTAAGATTTAGGTTTATTTCTTGGCCGGAGGCAAAGAAATATATATAGAGGAAAAAAGGGAGTTTAGTGTAAACAAAGGGTCTTAAAAATGGTGAGGTCATGTTAATTATTTAAGCAGTCTCAATTTAGACATAGACTTTATATAAAGCTTATATGAACAAATTTATTCTTTATCTAATAGTGGATATAAATTTGATCTTTAAATATCTAGAAGTAACTATTCATTTAGAAATGTACATATGAACTTAAATAATGTTAAATGATAGTTTAGGTTTATCTAGAACCTTTATTTATAATAGAACAAATTTTAAACAAAACCTAGTATTATGTTAAAAAAGGGAATGTAACTACATAAAATTAATATGTATATGAAAGATTAACACCTTACGCCTATTATATTCGTAATCTCCAGTTTTTATTTAACTATCTTTAGACTAAATTAATAAAAAAAGCTCAAGAAGCTCAATTGGTAGAGCGGAACTCTGAAGATGTTTAGGTTATAAGTTCGAATCTTATCTTGAGCAAAACATAATTATGTTTTTACTCCTTAACAGTAGAGCGTAACTCTTAAGATGTTTAGGCTATATGTTCAAATCTTATATCGAGGATTTTTTTTATGTTTTTTTTTGCTTAAAAAAAAACATAAAAATAAAAAAGGGTAATAATAATATTACTTTAGATAAATTTATCTAAATTCTTTAAACCTAATGTGAATTATAGATTATAAGTTGTATATATATATATTTACATGTATATTAATGGGTATGCTGGAATTGGTAGTCAGGTCCCGCTTAGGACGGGATGGTAATAACCATACAAGTTCAAGTCTTGTTACCCATAAAGATTTGTATAATATATATAAAGCTTGTAGATTTCTTTTACTTAAAAAGTTTTTATATTAAAAGTTAAGAGTATTTATTTTTGGCTTTTTGGTGTTTATTTTAAAACTAATAGTATTTAAGCGTCTAGTATAGTTTTATACCTTAAGTAATAATTACAGATATGTTGTGGACTAATAGGTAAGTCATAAATTTTTGGTATTTACAATTGGGTGTTCGAATCACCCCAACATAATTTTATATAATTTATATTTCTTTAAATATATACAGATAATACATTTATTAATTATAAAAAATTTTTTTTTCCTTTTTTTTTACTTTTTTTCCAGAATTTTTTCCTTATTTTTCCTATTTTTATAAATAGTAATTAGGTTATTTTTAATTTATAGACTTCAATTTTAATCTTAAGACTTACTTTTTTTAATCTATATTTTTAGAGATATTATCAAGATAAGAGGTTTATTTTTTATATTAATAAACCAATTTGGAAAGAGCCAAAAGAGGTAAAAGGCTTTACTATCTTTCCTCAAAAAAAAATTTTTTACGGTTAACTCTAAAAAGTAGATATTGTTAATGTTTTTTTGGATTATTTCTTAATAAACCCTGTAATACATATTAGCTCAATAGGTAGAGCAGGATATACCTAACATCCCGACCCAGGTTCGAATCTTGGATAAGAAATTAAAGTTTTATAATATTAGATTATATAATAATTAGAGGTGGATATAGTTCAATAGGTAGAACAACTGTATGTGGAACAGTAAGTTCCCTGTTCAATTCAGGGTATCCTCCCTTCCTTATATTTTACTCATGTTAAATTAAGAATTTTTTGAAGATATATCTCTAATATAATTTACAAAATTTTTTATTAAAGGAAAAATATCAATCAATATGAATAAAGAGTTTGGTTGAAATGTTAAAACTGTAGTGGATGAGTTTACGTTTAGTGGAAAAAGAAAAAAACAACCAAAAAAGAAAACAAAAAAAGGCGTAAATAATTATTATATTATGGTATAATTAATTAATATGCTATTATATTTATTATTCTAAATGTTATACAAAAAAAAATATTTATTTTATAAATAGTTTTCTAGTATCATATATAGTAATTTTAATAATATGGGCTACTATAGGTTTATCTAGAACCTAATAATTCTAGTATTGTGTTTCTTTTTTATTTTTTTTTGGTTGTTTTTTTTTTTTAACACCAAAAAAAAAGTTATATTAATAAAAAATTGAATATTTTAATAGGAAGTGTATTTTATAATTCAGTATTGCATAATGCATTAGTATCAGGCAGTTTAAATAACAATAATTCGGATAAAAATAACTCTTATAATAAAAGAGGTGTGTATTTAGTGGCGTTTAGAAGATTAAAAAAGGATACTAGTGTAGTAGTATATAATTATATATACTATCCTAATATATTTACTAATACTATATTAGGTTACTTAATATTCAAAAGTAATTTTAAAAATAGTTATCTATTTAAAGAATGAGGAGATTTCTTTACTGTTATAGATAATGTATTGAAAGATGATGATCTAATTAAAAAAATTAAAGAGAAAAGGAGTGAATACAATGAACATTACATAGAATTCTAGAATTCTCCAGAATATCCTAAAGTGATAGATAATTCTTTAACATAATACGATTTGGTTAATAAATGTACAAGTGTTAAAGATAATAATACAATAATTTCTTTAATAGATATGGCTATTAAAAGAGATTATTACAAAATTTTTAAGATTATTTCTAATAATAATACAGATGAGAAGTTCCAAAAGTTAACTATTCCTGAAAAGGATATATATATTCTAAAAGATAGTCTTTTTGTTGTAGGTGATTTAAATTTAATTTTGGATAATTTGGTTAAAATGGGTTATGTAGTAAATAAAGGACCTAAAAGTTTAACGGGTCAACTTAATTCTATGTAGTTTTTTATGTTGCTTAGATGAGGATTATAGAAATAATCTTTATAAATATCACCATAATTGTATATATAATGGTATCATTCCATATAGTGCTAAGTTACCTAGATCTAAGTTTTCATTTAGAAATATACATATGAATTTAGGTAATGTTAGATTATAGTCAACACATAGATCTTTTAATTTGAATATTGATCCTGTGTTTCTCTTCGTAATAGACAACAACTATTTAAAAAAAATTATCGTTTAGTAGGTTATATTTTAGATAAAAATTTTAACCTAGGTTCTGAATAAGTTCAAAAACAAATTGAAATAGCTTTAAGAACTCAAGAAAATATTTATTATAAAAATAATTTAATTAAAACGAAAAGACTCTTTAATGATGAAAGTTTTGAATTAATTGAAAATATAAGTGTTCAATTGGTCAAACTCTTATCTTATTCTGATAAATTTACAGTTAATACACGATTACATAGCACAAAAAAAAAATTAAAAAAAAAATTTTTTTTTTGTACCTCAAGTAAAAATAATAATAGATGAATTGGGTGCTGATCAAGTCTCTAATATGTTATTGTCTTATTTTATGGAAATAGTAATAAAAGAAACTGTAAGTCTATAAGAAAGTGAAACACCTGGTATTTCAACTATTACAGCTTTTGTTTTTTTTTGTTTGTTTTTTTTTTGTTTTTGAAAGATACAAAGTAAATATATAAAATCTGAAATTAAAAATGCTAATGGAACATTAAGTGTATTTAAAAATCATATTAAAAATGAGTTAAAGGATATCTATAATGAACAAGGATCCTATGCTATGATAGGAGGAAATTTTGTGTGATATGTGTTTTAGATGTAACTTATTAAAAAAAGTATCTTAAAATATATAGATATAAATAAAGAATCTGTTTATGAAGATTAGATCACATTTAATCTAATATTAAAGTGATAGATTAAATTTATTAAAAACTTTATTTTAATAAATAAATAAATTATTATTAAATTATTTCACCAATATATACAGTAGAGAGAGAATCTCTTCGTTATCCTAGAATTCTTTGTTTTATTACCATTGTAGGAATCTTTCAAAATTTGACATCTTTATTTAAAGACCTTAACTTAACGGTAAAGTGTGTGACTTTTAATCATTATTATATAGGTTCGAATCCTGTAGGTCTTATGTGGTTAACACAGCTCTTATATATATGTTATTATCAAATGCCGTCATCACAAGACGAGATAAATCAATACTCTTTACTAGGATAGCTCAATTATCCATAATTTTTGCAAGTTTTTCAGCATTTACTAATACCTTTATATCATATTTAGATAAAGGTATAGGGTGTTAATGTAACAAATTCCACCATACTACTAATTAAGAGTAGAGACCCAATAGTCTAGTGGTTAAGACATAACCTTTTCACCGTTATAATCCCGGGTTCGAATCCCGGTTGGGTTAAATTAATCTTTTTTTTTATTTATTAAAAAAGATTTAATGTATTAGTTACAAATATATCTAAACATTGAAAAAAAAATTCTATTTTTTATCTTAGTAGACCTTTATTAAGTTTTATTTATTTTAAACGTAAAAAAAATTAAAAATAGAATAAGGGGATATAGTTTAATTGGTAAAACTGCGATTTTGCATATCGTTATTTTAGGATCGAGTCCTGATATCTCCATAGGAGCAAAAAAAAATTTTTTTTGCTCTTGCACTGCGTTTAATAAATGTGCCTATTATATATGTTTATGTTTATATTTAAGCTCAACTTTAAGTAAAAAAAAACAAAAAACAAACAAAAAAAACCACAAAAAAAAATAAATTTTCTCACACAAAAATTCTATCATGTATAAAATAAAATGGTTACATCAAAAAAAAAATTTTTAGCATATGACCGTTTTATTTTAGAATTTTTCTTTAATTCTTCTATGTCTAATTTAACCAGAAGTAATTTTCAGGCCCATCCTTTTCATTTAGTATCTCCTTCGCCTTGACCATTATATACTAGTATTAGTCTCTTGACTCTTACAACTTCAGGTGTTCAAACAATGCATGGTTTCTATAATTCAGAGAACTTTTTAGCATTAGCATTTATTTCATTAATAGCTTCAATGTCATTTTGATTTAGAGATATAATTGCAGAGGGTAGAGCGCAAAAAAAAAAAGAGATTTTTTTTTTGTTTTCTCGTGTCATACTATTTAACTATATATTAAAAACTGCAAGAGCTATGACTCAAAAAGAGATAGAAATAGCTCTTATTAACTTTAATAAAGAAAAATTAACCTTATTAAATCATACAAAGAAAATAAACAATTCAGTTATTACTTAGCTGGATTATTGGAAGTAGATGGGCATATTACTTTGCCAAGTCTAGATATTAAAAATTTAAATCGAGTACTAAACCCTAGAATAATCTTTACTTCACATATAAATAATTTAGGATTATATGCATATATTCCATCAGAATTAGGTGGAAAACTGGTTTAAATACTATTCGTTATATAATTGGAGATGTAAAAGGTATTCTGTTTATTATTAATTTAATTAATGGTAACTACGTACAGCTAAAAATAAAAGATTAAATAATTTAATTAAGTTTATTAATAATAAATATTCTACAGAAATACCAGAAAGTTTACTAGATAAATCTGATTTAAAACAGAATAGTTGATTTTCAGGATTTACTGAGGCTGATGGGCATTTTGGTGTAAAAGTTGTCGAAGCTAAACCTAAATCAGAAACACTAAAAAAAAAAAAGATTTTTTTTTTCTGTTAGTGAAAATATTAGTCTTAAATTTAGATTAGACCTACGTTCATTTGATAAACCTAATTGTTCTTATATGTTACCTTTTATGGAAAATATAGCCTCATTTTTATCATGTAATGTTAAAACTTATGTAATTAAACCAGCATTAACAGAAGTATTTTCTGTTAGTGTGCAGTCAATAGATAAATTAGAGTCTCTTGTTAATTATTTTAATAATTATCCTTTATTAGGTGTTAAGGCAAAAGATTTTAAATGCTGAGAAATTGTTTATAATATGATAGTTTCTAAAAATCATCTTTTTTTTTTTTGGCTTTTTTTTCTTTAACAAAAAAAACAAAAATAAGGTTAATAGTATCTGAAATGAAAAGCAATAAAGAGTAGTTTAACTCCTAGCATTTTTTTTCTTACAGTATAGACACATATAAGTGCCCTCTTTAAATTTGACTATATGCTGGAAAGTCCTAAAACCTTAAGTACTTTTTTTTATAAATTTAAATATTAAGATTATTACAAAGGATAATCAGCAGGAAACTTCTAGATTTATAATTATCTAGCTAGATATCCCCAGAGACTATACGTCAAAAACTAATACGTTATATGTAATATAGTTAACCTATTAGTTAAGATATAGTCCAGTCAACATAGAAATATGTTGAGTTTTTGACTTATTTAGGTAATCACACCCTAGCAGTTCAGAGAGGTTTAAACATGGGTGTAGCTTTATTTATAGTATCAGAAGCTTTCTTTTTTCTAGCAATCTTTTGAGCTTTTTTCCATAAAAGCAAATTGTGGATAGAAACCAAACTCCGGGGAAGCCCTAAAGCTCTAGTAACCAAAGTTGCAGAGGAAACTCTACAGCCGGCCTGATTAATGACTCAGGGTATGGTAACATCACTAGAGATGAACGAAAGTGAAATGGGTGATCGCGGATCTAAATCAGATAGCCATATATCTGAAAAAGAGCAACGAGTAGACGGTTTCTCAGTATTAAAAAAATACTGTAAGGTGTATTCTAAGTGCCAGGGAAACCTGGTTTTTATTTATCATATAAATTATGTTAATACTATAATTCAATCTATACGCCAAATCATGGCTTATTTTAATTCCCTATTATCTTTATTTTCTATCTTTACTTTTGCTTACAAAAGTATGACAAAAGGTGAAGTTAGGTTATCCGAACTTAGTTCTGCTTCTAGTAATAAGTTAAATCCTTATTATGTTACTGGTTTTACTGATGGGGAAGGATGTTTTTTTGTAGGTATTAGTCCAGACCCAAAGAGTAAGACAGGTTTTAGAGTAAAAGCTAATTTTCAAATAGGTTTACATATAAAAGATCTTGCCTTATTAGAACAAATTCAATTGTTTTTCGGGAGAGGTAAAATCTCTAAATTAGGAGCGGAATCTGTTCAATTTAGAGTATACGCTCTTGAAGACTTAAAAGCAATTATTCACCATTTCGATGAATATTCTTTATTAACTAATAAGCAATCCGATTATCTACTTTTTAAGCAAGCAGTAAATTTAATGGAACAAGGAAAACATTTGACTTTAGATGGTTTAAATAAAATTATGTCTATTAAAGCTGTGCTAAATAAAGGAGAAATATCCAAGAATTTAAGTCTAGCTTTTCCTAACATAGAACCTATTTTAAGACCAGAGATTAAAGATAGAAAAATCAAAAGTTTACACTGATTAGCTGGTTTCACCGATGCAGAAGGATGTTTCTTTATACCAATAAAAAAATCAGCAGGATCTAAATTAGGTGAAACCGTATGATTAAGATTTATTTTAACTCAACATGATAGGGATGAAGATTTCATAAAAAGTTTAATTTCTACT
>JAKLMF010000156.1:9098-26547 GCA_022813555.1 Botryosphaeria agaves | reverse complement strand
GTCGAATACTGTGCGCAGCTGTGTGCTGGCTACAGCTTCTTTGGCCTCGAGTTTGGAACTGATTGCTATTGTGGCAATTACATTAACTGTCCTGCAGGACTACCAATGGCTCCGACTAGATGCTCGGCAACCCTGTGTCCAGGAAACAGTCTGGAGTACTGCGGTGGTTCCTACCGAATGGCGATCTATTATACTGGCAACGGAGCCTCGTATGGATCGTCACTCTCAACGGCTTACAGTACCTGTCAGAATACATTTGGTGCTTTCTCCACTGGTTGCATCAATGTTTCACCGTCATCAGCTTGCACTGTCAGCTCAACTTCATCTGCAGCACTTGGAACGAGCTCGGCGCTGCCCGGCTCATCACCTGCATCAACAACTGCAAGTGCGACCGCGTTCTCGAACACCGTCTCCGCACCTCCGATGCAGTCCTCGGCGACGTCAGGTGTGGTTGTGCCTTCGTCTGCTAGTGGTCTCTCGATGGTCGAATCGACTTCCAGTCAGGTAAGCACGTCAATCTCTGGTACAGTATCATTATTCAGCGGGGCCACTACCTTCAGCTCTTCGATTCCCCGATCGTCTATCTATCGGAGTGGCCACGTCAGCTAACTCACTGTCCGTGCAGAGCCCAAGCATCTCTACAGCAAGTGTTGCTAGTCCCAATAACCCAAGTTCAAGTCGCTCTACCACGTCAACCACCACTACCACCGCTTATAGTTCGCCGACACCTGTGAAGTTTGACAACTCGACCGTCACAAGTGGCAATGTGGCCGTCGTAAGCGATAGCTCTGGGAAGTCTCTTGTGTGAGTGATTGTACAACCTCTCTGAAAGCAGCCACTAACACTTGAATAGTCAATTTGGAGCTGGCACATCGAACATAAACTCTTCTGTTGCAGCTATCTCCGTGCCAGCTCGCAATCTCTCTTCTACAACCACGTATCGCGTCTCTGGCTCCATTAGGATAGGGCTGCGGTCGCTTGTGAAGCTCAAACTCAAGCAGAAGCGGCAAAGCACAGGATCACTCGCTCCGGGTCAATGCAACTTTACTGTGCTGAATTCGGGAACTGTCATCTTCAACGTCGACGCTGCAACAATTCCTGCTAACGCTACATTTAATTTCACCTCGGACGCGTTTTCCCCTCCAGCCGGATCAGATTCTACTAATCTGACGTATGTCGAGAGTTGCGTCAACGGGACGACGCCTCCTCCTTTGACACTGGGAGACCTGGGAATTGCTTCTTCTGTACCGTCTAACAACACCATCACTACGTCGTCTTCGGCATTCAGCTCCAGCATTCTAGCAACAACATCGTCGTCGCCGCCGGGCTCAACTTCTTCTCCGCAATCACTTTCATCGATGGCAACCTCTTCACAGTCACTTACCCCAATGATATCAGCGTCTTCTTCCGGACCTCTTTCGACCTCTGGGACATCGACCGGATCACTGTCAATGAGCCTTGGCAGCAGCACTAGCAGAACAAATGCTGTGTTTCCCAGCCAGACCCCCCTGAGCTGTCCCGCCTCGAATGCTACAACCTGGGTTTCTCCAATCGGACATGTGTACAACATCGAATGTTTTGCTGGTTATGGTGGCTTCAACCTGGACCAACCCAATCCCGTACAGGTTAGCTCTTTGGAAGCGTGTGCCAACACGTGCGATGTACGCACTGGATGTGTGCTCGTCATCTGGAGCAATTACTCGTCCAACTGTTACCTACAGTCAGGGGTCAGTAGCGCACCGTACAACTCCAGAGTCTGGGCCGCTAGGTACTTGTCCAGCACAACACCGGCTGGAGGAGCATCCACTGCTACAACACAGCCCGCTAGCTTGTCCGCGATCTCGCCCATACCGCTAGGGACGACAAGCAGTTCCAGTCCCAACTTGGCCTCGACTGCGACACCGAGCGCCCAGCCCATGACGACGAGCTCTTCAATCGCACACGCTTCACCTAGCACCTCTCTAACGCCTTATATGCCTTTCGCGTCAAGCCTGGGCATGCAAAGCGGCCCCGGATACAGCCTCAGCTCACTGATTAGTGCCACGAGTGGAGCCCCGGCTGGAGTGTTCAGCTCCTCGGCTGCGAATGTTGCATCCAGTTCCTCAGTCATGGCTCCAATGCCTTCTACAAGTCCAAGCTCGACCTCGACCATGGGAATGGTAAGCTCGAACATGGTCTCGGCACCTGTAGGGATGTCTGTAAGCTTGGGTTCGACGCCAGCACCTCCGGTAATGCCGCCTGCGAGCAGCACGCCCGTATCCGCAAGCTCTGCTGCTCCCATAGGCTTGTCTTCCTCAGCCGGCTCTATGCCTGCTGCCGGGATGTCGTCCGCAGCCGGAATGCCGTCCAGTGGCGGAACGTCATCTGCCCCTGAGATGACATCTGCTGGTGACATGTCATCGGCTGCGAGTGGAGCCCCTTCCACCGGAGCAGCGGTGACTCCAGGCGCAGTAACCAGCTCGCCACCGTCAACCTCCTCCGAACTCAGCTGTCCCGGATCGGGGGGTAGCATGTACACTGATTCTAGCCATGCGACGTAAGTGCTTTGTTTCAATAGTGATTAGCTGACCAAGGACGACGCTCTCTTCCCAGAGTGTCTGCCTGAAAGCCAGCTCCATCAGACCCTCGAATGTGTCTGCTTTGACTAGGACGCTGACTCAACATCTAGATTCAATATTGAGTGTGGCGTTGACCATTATGGCGGTGACATGCCAGAGACTGGGCTGTCTGCGGTCAGCTTTGAGGCCTGCATCACCCGCTGCTCTGGAAGGACCGGCTGTATGTTGGCTACGTACAACTCGATTAGCCAGCTCTGTTACGAAAAATCATCCGTTGGGAGCAACGCCACGAACACTGTTCTGTGGAACGCCATCCTGGTGGGATCGCCGCTCGGTTCATCCTCATACGTTCCGCCACAGAGCGACGCTTCAACCTCAGATGCCCCGATGGCTAGTGTACCTACCAGCAGCATGATGCCGCCGGTCTCGTCTATGGATGTTCCCATCAGTAGTCCTATGGCGTCTCAAGCACAGTCTAGCAGCCCCATGATGGCGCCTCCAACCTCTTACTCCATGCCGCTGGCCATCTCATCGCCGATGGCGATGGCTGCATCTTCCTCAGTGGCGACGGCTGCGTTCTCCTCGATGACAATGGCTGCATCTTCCTCGACAGCGCTGGCAGCATCCTCTGTCGCGCCGGTTCCTGTCACGCCTTTGGCTATGTCGTCTCCCGGAGCAAGTCCTTCAGTTGGCAGGGGTTCCTCAGTCCTGGTGTCGAATTCTGCGGTGGCCATGTCAAGCGGTAGCATGTCACCTGCGATGATTGGATCAAGCAATGCGCCTCAGTCGGCCTCTATAACACCGCCTTCACCAGGCTCTACCGTCACCTCCTCGTTGACAGTCGGGGCTTCATCAGCCATGGTTATGGCTTCCTCTTCGAACGCAAAGACCGCTTCGTCTGTTACGGTGTATCCCACGCCCATCATCGTAGCTTCATCAGCCGTCGTCGCCCCTCCACCCTCCGCAACACCAGAGCCCCTGGCATTCGATAACAGTACAACACAAACTTCGGGTAATGCCGCCGTGGTAAACAACACAGAGGGCGAGTCATATGTGTAAGTGGTTCGCAATTCTCGCCAAACACTAAGCTGACTTTTACATAGTCAATTCTTCCCGAACACTGAGAACTTGACGGCCGAAGCGGTTCAGCAGCTGCCTGATGTGCCGTCCAACCAGTCCTACTCACTCTCTGGTACTGTTGACATCGTTGGCTATACCCAACCTGTGAACATGACCCAGGCGAAGAGACAGGCGACGATGGCAGATGCGTTCCTATACATCTACGTCAACGGCACGGAAGTCTACCGCCAGGACCTTACGACCTCGCCAAACAGCACTGCTTTCACCACCAGCAACTTCACCGTCGGGGACAACTCGAACGTCACTTACGTGGAAACATGCCCGGCCACCGTTCCCTGCCCAATCATCAACATCAGAGGTGTGACGTTGGTTCCTCAACTACCAACCTCTCCCGTCGTGTCTATGCCCGCAAGTAGCGCTGGCACCGCCGTCCCACCGGGCTACGCAACGACTATAACAATGCCCCCCTCGACCGTGACCAGAACCGTGACAACCGGCGGTTCGACAGTGACACTCACGACCGTCTTACCCGCCAGCACCATAACAGCGACGGTCGTCTCGTCGGCAATTCAGACAGTAACGACGACGGTAGTGACAGTCTCCAATGGCCAGACCGTCGTGCTGACAACCACGTTTACGGCGCCTGGCACTACTGTCACCGCAGGAGGCGTCGTCAGCACGTGCTACCTCCGCGACGCCGAGACCATCTGCGCGACCGCACCGCCTACGCAGCTTCGTCCAACCAGTCCCGCGACCGCGTCTCCCGCCGGCTCAGCAGGCATGTCTGCCACCAATCCCGCCACGCGCCCGATGACTACCTCGGGGTCTGCTGGCATGCCCGTCTCAAACGGTGGTGTGGGTCCAAGTGCGTCTATGTCGGCTCGGCCCTCCGGTGGCGCGCAGCCGTCTGGCGGCATGTCGCCGAATCCGGCTGCGTCGTTGGCGATGGCGACGAGGACAAGGACGATGTGCTATCCGGCGAACACAGTATATGTCACTGCATGGCCGAGCTGGTACACGCCGGGTCCGGGGCTGTATCAGACTGGGTCGCTGCTGTACATGGCGCATGGTTGAGTTGATTCAGCGGACCGGAAGGAAAGGGTTCATTCGTTTGGGAGTGGAAGACAGAGTGGCGTTGACAGTAGTTGTAATAGTAGCAGGAGTGAGAGAGAGGCGGGCAGTTGAAGTGGCTACAAGACGTGGTGTGAAAGATAGTCGGGCGGTGGAAACAGGCGTTGTCGCATGGAAGTTGGGTTTCCTCTCTTCGATCTTTGGCTGGGTGTGTGTCTCGCACTGTGTCTCTTAGCGTATGTGGCGCCGTTGTCTATTAGAAGATACTCCGTAGTGGTTGGGTAATGTGAAATGCTATTCTCACTCCATCGTGCGGTGCGATAAGTCTTGGCCATTGGCTACCTGGATATTGACTACTTGCGTGTTCACTACTTGGATTTTGGCTTTACTATAGTCTGACACTATTCAATTGAGGCGAAGAGCGCGCGGAGAACGGCAGGCCTGTGCCGCCTCGACGTGAATCATTATATTGAAATTCCCCGAACATAGTTGTGTTCTGAAGATCTACATCTCGAGTTCTGCGGCTCCTCTGCAACGCCACAGCCCAAGTGCTCAAGTATTTGTATAGCCCCAAGCGTCAAGCGGTCTATCTACAACAAGTGGTATCCGCGCATGTGCCTAATAAGCAGCATCTTATGACTTCTAGTCAGCTTGTCAAGGAAACAAGACAGTGATATTCCCAAAGCTCGTCCCTCTCCTGATCGCCCCGAGCGAGAATAGCATAGCTAGCATAAGCAACGTCGAATGTCACCTGCAGTGCTCTGGTTGCTCCTCTCTCCTCTTTCCGCCCCTTCCTTCCTCTTCATCCGTTCATCCATTCATCCTTCATCATATCTCATACCAGCCTCATCACGTACCTCTCTTAGCACCTCAAGTATTAGTTCAAGCCCTCAAAACCCAGTACCTGCTCACTTCACCCCCTCGCTCATCCCCTTCTCTTCTAGCTTCTTCTCCGCCTCCCTAAGCCTGTCCTTCAGCGCCTGGAATTCCCTCTCCTTCTCCTCCGCATCCTCCTTCAGCGCCCTAATATACTCAATCGCACACTCCACGGTCGCAGCCTTCGAAACCCCTCCCTGGGCCGACACCTCTGGGCTCCTAACACCCGCACTAGCTTCCCCGCTTCCACTGTTGCCATCATTGCTGTTCTCCTTCGCTACGATGGCAGGACTCGGCAACAGGCTCGCCATTTCCACCAGAGCGGTGTTCATCCTGTTTCGTCTGCCCTGTTCTGCGATCTTGTGACTCGTGCGCTTGGACGTCAGGTTCGTGGAGAGAGACTCGGGGTACGAGACGCCGGGGAGGTGGGTGCCTTCTAGGATGTTTTGGTAGTTGGATTTCGTGGCGAGGAGGAGGGTGTGAGCTTCGTCTGAGAGGACTGTGTAACCAAATTGTCAGTCAGATCTCAAGGGGAAACGGCTGGACATTGGTACGTACCTCCTTCTGGCAGCAATGGCTTGATGCTCGGCGAGATCTTAGGCCGAATGGCGGGACTGGCAAAAGAGCTGCTCGCCGTGCCCCGTTTCTTGCTGCTACGACCACCCTTGGGTTCAATCCTTGCGCTGTTGCTGCCATTGGGTGCGCTTGTAGGTGAGGTCATGGCACTTAGTGCGGGGCTTGTCATAGCTGACAGAGGTCCTGCCGATGCTGGCGTACTTAGGGATCCCATGGGTGTCTTGCGCGCTGAAAGTTTAGGTGTAGCTTGATCGTCCTGGATTGTGGTATCAAGACGCGAGAGTGATGGGCGCGAGACTAATGATGCCGCTTCTGGAAGGCTGAGGTCGTCTAGGACGGGGTGCGCGTCGCTTTGCGAAGGAGTTGGCCTCTGCGCTGGTGAGGTGTGCTGGCTTTGCGGCTGTTGAAGACGCATCAGCGATGCGGGCGTGGCCGGGCATGTCCCTTGGTCAGCTGCAGCTATGGAATGCCCACTCTGGCCGACGATCGCGGGAGATTGTATGGCTGACCTAGGCTTCGGTGGAGGGCCCATGACGGTATCTGAGAGCGGTTCAGGAGATATGGATGTGCTCGTAGAGTTGGCTCCGCTATGTGATGCCGGCAGTCCAGCCGAGCCGATCTGCTGAGATGAGCCTTTTGAGCTTTGTATCTCCTCCAGCAGATCGCTAATCTCCTTAGGCGGTATGACGCTGGAAAGCGTTGGTTTCCGCCTACCGCCCTGCGGCTTCACGATGGGCGATTGGCGGACTCTGGTCGCCGGATTGGAAGGTCGAGATGATGCCATCCTCTTTTTACTCCTTCGCGCCGAGTCTCCCTGTGGAATTGCGGATTCGCCAAGCATGTCTACATCGTTGTTGATCGGCGAGGCTGATACAGAGCTATTCGAGGTGCGGGTGTGGCTGTAGTATGTACTTTGGTTCTGCGCCTCGAGTGCTGGAGAAGTGAGTGGGCTGAGATAGGCACCGGGTACCGTGAAACTGGGCGCAACTTGGAAGCGGGCATCATGGGGCGCAACGGCGGGTGAGACTAGCGGCGTAAAGGACGCCTGCTGAGAGTCAGCTACGACTGCGAGACTTCCAACCAAGATTGCCTACCGCATCCCCACTCCGTGAACGGTACTGCTGTTCTAAGAGGGCGCGTGTCTGCGAGTCTAACTGCTGCAAGTAACGCTCGGTGTCGCCATGCATCTCAACGCTGTTGGGAGTTGGAGGAACGATGGAGCGCGGCAGGAAGGCATGGTCCTGGGGTATGTGGTGTTGGTGCTGCGGTTGCTCGTACGGCGTGTTGAGAGTGAAATCGAAGAGCTCATTCCCGAGCCCAGAGATGTCGGTTGACAAGGGCGGTTGCTGGTGGGTGCCATGACTGATGTTGTACGCTTGACTCGGGACTTGTTCGTCGGTCAGGTTGTGAAGATGCAAATCGGGAGGAAGGTCTGGCAATTGCGGCGCGGTCGCTGCGTTCGCATCGAAGGTGGGGAAGTCAAGGTCAATGTCGAGATCAAGGAAGTTTGCAAAGTCCTGCTCAGCCATGCTGGCCATGGGTTCGAAGCGGTCCGACTGCTGCCATTCTGAATCTGCGGCGACGTTCATGGCGCAAAGCGATGCGAAGACTGGTGCCAGCAGAGAGAAGGAAACGAAAAGGCGTCGAGGGGCAGTGCAGCGTCGCGACAAGAGCGGGGCGAGGTGATGGAGTGCTACCTCAATAACGAGAGCATTGGCATAAGGAACCGGTGCTGGTCAGGGCTGGTCAGCACAGTGACAGAAGCGAGCAGAACGATGGACGTTGGGTTGGTGACAGAGACTGGAGCACTGGACGTGTGCGGTGACATGCCACCAACAGGAAAAGCGGCAGCGTCGGCATGGGTGAGGTGTGAGAGTGCAGGTGGAGCATGAACTTGAAGAGGCCGGGCGATGTCGGTGCGCCAGAGAAGCTCGCACGCGACTGTGTGATGTTTTCCCTGTCAACGCATCCTTCATTTCTGAAGCCCCGCCTTGCGTACGTTTGCAGAACGAATCACCAAACCAACCGCCAAGTCTGCGGTCGGAGGATGTCTCGAGGGCGCAGGGCAGCGCACAGCTTGAAGCGATATTGATCCACACAAGCATCGCATCAGTCCGAGATGACCCAAAGTCTGGCTGCTTTCCTTCTTCGGGCAACAGGCACGCTTCTGGTTTAGGGGGATCGTGCTGCAAGCGAACTTGAATTTACAGGGATATTTGGCTGTATGGAAAACGCACACGGGCCGTGAGGAGCAGTCGTGCGCTGCACAATTAAAACCCTGACCCCAGAGATCTTGAAATTCTGTTGCGGAGGTGTTGTAACGTCCTGCTGCAGAGACGTCCGCAGGGTTGTCCGGTGCTTGATGAGTTTAAGATGATGGCTTGATGCCAGCGGACGGACCCAGCAGGAAAACTAGCCCCGTTCTTGAGCACGAGCATACATGTCTGGAAGCCTACGAATGCCATGTGAGAGCTGCAATATAGCTGATTGCCGGCGACGAGCGCGTGACTGCAACGGGTATGCCAGTGTTCCCTCCCTGGACCGACGTCCAAAGATCGCTTTCTTCTGCTGCTCACGATGAATTGGGCCATGGTGTGCAACAGACTTTTGTTGTCTAGCCAAACAGGCCGGGGCTGTGTTGGAACCTCTATCTTACAACCATGAAGTACAAGCCCTAATGAAGCCGCCAAAAGAAGTGCCCGAACGGGGTATTATCGACCGAAGGAAGTGTATGCAAACCCCATAAACGCATCAACGCCGCTGCAAGAGGTATAACGATAGGGAAAGCGCGGAAGTCACGTCACATAACGACGCAGCATCCACCTGACTGTTGTGGTGCATAGGGATCGTCCCGCTTGTCGACCTGTAAACAGAGCATTAGTACCGCGATCTGTACGGGAGAAGCTGGGAGGACACACCGTTCCCCATCGCGATGGTACCATGAAATCCTTTGGCTCCTTCTCTGTGAAGCTAATCAAGCTGTGATGCAGCTGTCAGTCCTTCCGTCTCTGTATTGAGGTAACAATGCATCCTCACTCGTTCGCAGCCTCCGACACGGGTATCCGCCTCCGGTCCAAGTCCTCCTTCAGCCGTGCGTTCAGTTCGGTGAGGCGGCGCAGTTTGAGTTCGGCCATGCTTTGCTTTTTGCTCTTCCCTTCGCCGCCGGTGCGGAGCTCGTAGGGTGTGGACATCATCTTGAAGGGTTCAGAGGATGGTTGCGATGTTGTCGTGCGCGTGAAGGCGAAGCGGCCTGCGGTTTGCTGCTACGAGCCCCGGTTGGTTCTCAAGGCGTGACACGGCGGCCGGCAAGGGCCGGGATAGCTGCGCGACGGAGAGGAGGTGAAAAGGACGGTGAAGGGCGTCGGCGTCGGCGTCTGTGGGCTTGAGAAGGGCGCTGGATGTAGCGAACGTGCAGGATGCGATCAATGGGAGCAGCTGTGTGTCAGGTACAAGCCCGGTGGATGAGTGAAGCGAAGTGGATGGGGTGTTCCTGAGGAGTGTGGAGGGCGTGGTTGGTATGGGCTGACTAGCAGGAGTAGGGAAGGAGTAGGGAAGTCGCCTCTGCCGCTTCGTCTCTGGCTGCCAGTGGGCAGAAACGGTTTAGCGCCACTGGCTTCTGTACGGCTTCTGGAACACCCACCTGGGCACACGCAGGCCTGACAGGGAGGCATCACCTCCCGATATTAGAACACCGCGCACTGGTTGTCAATACACGACACACTGGAAGTCCCATCCCACATACACCTTCTGCCCTAGAACACATAGATTCGACCGACGTATTGCGCATCTGCAGCGTGTTGTGTGTGCATCGCGCCCTGGTGACGGCTGTCATCATCCCTCGCTAAATCTACGCGCACCCCTTCGACAACGCAAAACCTCGTCTCTGCCTCGACCACGCCAATCTCTCCACCACCCACTACCAACAACCACCACCCCTAACACGCCCTCTCTTGACTGGATCCGTCGAGCGTTCAAGAGAAGGGTTGCCCATCATGCCTCCGCCACCCCACAGCAGGCCGGAGAATGTGCTCAAGGTGCGTCCCCTTCGTGCGAAGCCGTTCAGTTGCGCTGTTGATATGCCGTCTCGACAGTGCGGCATCTAAGGCCAACCGCCTCTGACTGTTTCTTCTGCAGAGAGCCCAAGAGCTCATCGGAGTCGGCCAGCAGCAGGCAGCGCTGTCCCTCCTGCACGAACATGTCGTCTCGAAGCGGACACGAAACAACCCCATCGCCTCCCTCGAGCCTGTTATGCTGCTGTTCGTCGAACTGTGTGTCGACCTGAGGAAAGGGAAGCTTGCAAAGGATGGTCTGTACCAGTACAAGAACACTGCACAGAACACAAACGTTGGAACCATCGAGGTATGAAGATTTTGCAAGCGCACACCTTCGAGACTGTTGTTCGGCGTATCTGACACCATATCATCTAGTTGGTCTTCAAGAAGTTCATCGAACTCGCAGAGCAGAAGGTTACTGAGGCCCAAGCCAAAGCCGACGAAATCCAGTCATCGCTAGATTCCACATCCGCCAATGTCGAGGATCTTGAGGCGTCGGAAACTCCGGAATCCCTACTTCTCTCCACAGTGTCTGGAGAGCAATCAAAAGACCGGACGGACAGAGCGATCGTCACGCCATGGCTAAAGTTCTTGTGGGAGACATACCGCACGGTGCTGGACATCTTCAAGAACAATGCTAGGCTGGAGATCATGTATCAGAATACAGCCCATCAGGCCTTCCAGTTCTGTTCTAAATATGCCCGCAAGACCGAGTTCCGACGTCTGTGTGAGCTGCTCCGCAATCACTTGCAGAATGCCGCCAAGTTTTCTTCTCAGATGCACGCCATCAACCTTAGCGATCCGGACACTCTCCAGCGCCACCTGGACACGCGCTTCCAGCAACTGAACGTTGCAGTCGAGCTTGAGTTATGGCAGGAGGCATTCCGAAGCGTCGAGGACATTCATACGCTGCTTAGTCTGAGCAAGCGTCCTGCGAAGAATATAATGATGGCGAACTATTTCGAGAAGCTAACTCGGATATTCCTCGTCAGCGAGAACTATCTGTTCCATGCCGCCGCTTGGAGCCGATACTACAATCTCCTGCGCCAGTCCGCGGTAGCCGTTGCTACGGGTCAGGCTCCGAAGAAAGACAACCCCGCTGTGAGTGAGAACGACATGACTAAAGCGGCTTCTTTCGTACTGCTCTCCGCGCTGTCTATCCCGGTCATCAGCACATCCCGGTCTCGCGGTGCGCTCGTTGACGTCGATGAGACGAGAAAGAACAAGAATGTTCGCCTCACCAACCTCCTGGGCATGTCGCAGGCGCCAACCCGTGCGATACTGTTCAAGGACGCCTTGAACAAAGGCCTCCTCAAGCGGGCTAGACCTGAGATTCGTGAGCTCTACAACATCTTGGAGGTTGACTTCCATCCACTTTCCATTTGCAAGAAGATATCCCCTATCCTCACCCAGATTGGCTCCGACTCAGAGATGGAGAAGTACGTCTTGCCGCTCCAGCAGGTCATCCTTACCCGTCTGTTCCAGCAGCTCTCCCAAGTATATGAGTCTGTTGAGCTCAAGTTCGTTATCGACCTTGCTCAGTTCCCGGACCCATACCGAGTCAGCAGCAGCACAATTGAGAAGTTCATCATGAATGGCTGCAAGAAGGGTGACTTGGCTATCCGCATCGACCACGCGACTGGCGTGTTGACCTTCGACTCTGACGTCTTCTCATCTGCCAAAGCTCTCCATCCCGGCTCTAGTGCTGGCTCAGCAGAGGCCGAAACCGGCTCGGTTCAGCGCCTTCAGAGCACACCCGCTGAGATTGTCCGGTCACAGCTCACGCGCTTGGCCAAGTCTCTCTTCATCACCTGCCAGTACGTCGACCCCACCTTCAATGAGGACCGACAGAAGGCCAAGGAGGCTGCACTTGCCCGTGCGAAGGCTGGTGCTGAGAAGGAACACCAAGAGACCCTCGCTAGGCGTGAGATAATTGAGCGCAAGAAACAAGCCGCCTCCAGCGCTCTGGCTCAGAAGGAGAAGGATGAAGCTACTCGCAAGCGCATCCGAGCCCAGGAGCAACAAGCCGCTGAAGCCAAGCGCCTCGCTGATGAGCAGCGTGATCGCGATCTTCGCCGCCTTGAGGCAGAAAAGAAGCGTGTGCAAGAGGAGGAGGCAAAGAAGATGCTCGATGAGCTCAAGCGTGGTACAAAGGGAATCGACATCGACAGCCTGGACATCTCAGAGCTTGACAGCCAACGCATTCGTGTGCTTAAACTCCAGGCGCTTGAGAAGGAGAAGAATGAGCTAGGCGAGAAGCTTAGGATCACGTACAAGCGCGTTGATCATCTCGAGCGTGCTTTCAGACGCGAAGAGGTCAAGCACCTGCCCGAAGACTATAACGCCCAGCGTGAGCGGGACATCGCCGCCTACGAGAAGGCCAAGGCGGAGACGCTCAAGGAGGCGGAGGAGAAACACAAGGAAGATTTGGCTGTCAGCCGCCGGCTCGCTCGACTCGTGTCATCGTACGAGAATTTCCAGTCAACGGTGCGGGAGCAGCGAAAGGGCGAGTTCGAGAAGAGGCGAAAGGCTGCGGAGAAGGAGTTCGAGAAGAGAAAGGAGGCAAGGATCAAGGAAGTGCGAGAGCGGAAGGCCAGGGAGAAGAGGCAACACGAAGAGGAGGAGAAGCAACGGGTCGAGGAAGAGGAGAGGACTCGTCGTGAGGAGGAAGAGAAGGCGAGAGCCGAGGAGGAGAAGCGGCAGCAGATGGCGGAGGAGAAGGCAAGGCGCGAGGAAGAGAGAAAGTACGTTGACATTGTTTTCTTTCTACTCAGCATAGGTGTCCCTGTCACACACGACTTGTTGGCAACATCCACTAACCCGATTCTCAACAACAGGAAACTCGACGAACAAGCCCAAAAGCAACGCCAGCGCGAAGCCGAAATCGAGGCCAAACTCGCCGCCCGCAAGACCGGCGGTGCCGCACCACCCCCCCGCGCCGCCGTCCCCGACCGCACCGCAACTCCCGATACCGATCGCCCCACAGCTTCCGGCCCACCCCGGCTCAACCTCTCCGGCAGCAAGCCCTCCTGGCGCGAGCGCGAGGCCGCACGAGTCGCTGGAGCCGGCGCCGGCGTCGGCGACACACCGCCCGCCGCCACAGAGGCCCAACCGCCTGCAGCCCCACCGACGGACGTCCCGACCGCGGAGGCGGAGCTGCCGAAGCGGACGGGCTACGTGCCGCCTGCCGCCCGCGGCGACGGGTGGCGGGCCCGCGAGGGCAGCGGAAGGGGCCCCACCGCCGACCGCGACATGGCGCCCCCGACCAGAGGGCCTGGTGGATGGAGGGAGGGAGAGGGCAGTGGCCGTGGGCCGGTCAGGGATGAGAGTCCTGCTACTGGTGCTGGGCCGGGACGGTACCAACCTCCTGGCTCCAGGGCCGGGGCTGGTGGGTTTGGACGCGAGAGAGGGGAGAAGGATGGACGGCCGGAGTCCCCGGCGACTGCGACGGGGGGACAAGGGGCTGGCGGGAGTAAAGGTGGGTACGTGCCTCCGCATCTGAGGAAGAGGGACGGGGAGCCGGATACTGCGGAGCAGAGGAGTGGGGTTGCTGGAGATGGGGCGAGTCAGGGGAGGTACAAGCCTGGTGTTTTTGGACGGAGGGACTAGTGTTTTCGGGGAGACGGGGAGTGTCTTGATATGTGGCGTGAGGAAAGCGATTGATGGGTTGAGGGGACTGTAGGGGAAGCCTGGCTCGTACTAGGGGTTTTATTCAAGTGGAGGTTGGGCAGTGTGTCTTGCGGCTTGCATCTTTTTTGCGCCGGCATGTGTTTTACCTAGCTAGTTAGTAGTCACTTTTTCTGATGGAGGGGTAGGGCGAAAAAGTGGTCGTTCTAGTCTGGCAACGATGAGAAACTTCGGGCTCAAGCTTTCCGAAATGTGTTTTCGCTACATGGACAGATGCACGTGGTGGGTGGGTGGAGACCCGGTCTCAGTGCGCGTACATTGTGCATGATGAGTTGACTGCGTGTCGCTGTCTCTGAAGCATCTCCTCTGCTATATAGCTTGGTATTGGCTCACATGCCCGCCTTCCAGCGCATATACATTTGTGAGGTCTCGGTACCAGGCTCGCCTTCCTCGCTGCAGCAACTATCAAACCTACCGCTTCGCTGCGTCATTAGAGTTGTCCCAGTTCTCGCAATAATGGTATTGGTGAATTGCAAGTATGGCCAGACTTTAGCGTATGACACAGTAAAGCTGGTAGTCTAGTCAAGAGCAACGTCATTCACGGTAAAGTAAGGCTCTCGACTCGTAGCAAGAGTGCAGGTGGAGGGCGGCGCGTATGCATGCGCCAATTGGAATGGGGGTGGTTTGCGATACGAAATAGAATGGTTACCGGTGTCGTCTTCTCAGATTGAACTCGTCCACTGAGAGAGCCTTCTCGAGTGGGGGCAGCCCCGCCTCAGTATCATTGTTATACTCACAGTCGTGTGGTACTGAACGGAAAGTGCGAGACGAGATCAGTTCCCTGAGTTCATCGCAGAGAAAGCAGCAGGATTACAGGCCGCGTAAGCTTGTGAGTGTCTTGGTGAAAGCGGGTGCTTGATACCCCGTCCCTTGTCTTAGTCCATCTTCCTTCGACACTCCGTATGGCTGCATGGGCGCGTGCAACCTTGTGAAGAGTGAACTCGCTGAAGGATCCGAGAAATGCAGAAGGGCGATATTCATGTGCAGCAGACGAGGAAATATTGGAAGCGGTTGTGATGTCTGACGTCGGAAAGGTCGGGATTTGATGCAGTGTCCAAGCCGTCCGTTGCTTGCATTCGGATCACATGCGAGGCGAGCATGAACACGAGCAGAAGGCAACGTCGGCGTCTGACAACGGTGCGGGCCGCTGAGCTGTGCTTGACGAGAGCGTTATAGGCTGCAATGTAAGCTGAATTGACGTATGTGGGATTGAATAGCCTTGTGTAATTGAGAGTCGAGTCCGGTTCGACAACAAGACAGCGTGAGCACCCAAACACTGGCACGTAGTGGTGACCTACTGTGATGGTCTCAGCGTGTGTAGGACCAGCCTGCAATGCTCGTTCAGGACAGGGTAAAACATGGAATGCTTTTCACGACAGAAATGGCCTGACGGCTTGCTGACATGGGCCGGGAAGCACGATGATTGGTGTAGTGAAGAACATTGATGAGGAAGCGAGGAGTGGTATTACATACCAGTCGGGAAACAGCACCAGCTGAAGACGGACACTACCTGTTTGTCCTGACAATTGCCGCCACACGGTCTTGCTCGCCTTGTAGCCTTGCAACAACTATCGAAGACTAGATATGCCAAAACGGTGAAAAGTCCACATCCTCGTACTGCACTGACGCGTCACATTGCATCCGAGATCTTTCCAACTTGCAGGCCTATGACAATGGGCGGCAAACTGAAGAGAGCTTGTAGATGGAAGTACATACATTTAGGTCGGTTGCGTAAATTGACCGCCTTGTATCAGGGAAAAAGTAGTCGACCGGCCCGATGAGGTTCAGACAGCAATCCGCTGCTTCGACATGTACACGGTGCCGCTTCCAATTAAACGAAAAATGCGTTCACATATGTGTGAGTGCTTTCTTCGTGGACAGACGATACCGCTCGTACTCCGTTGGCACGAGTTGGGCATGGACGAGCAGAGCTTGAAATGAATCGCATGGGAACAACCATGTGAACGATCTTGTTCCAGTGTATTTGAACTCAGAGATGATTCTGAAGATCAAGCAGAAAGCTGCATCTAACACAAAGCTTGAGGTTGATGATTGATACAGGGATATCAAGGGACATGGTCAGACGCCGACTTCCCATCATTTCGAACGCCTGAATCGCCCACAGCGTGCCAGGCGTGGTTCGTTCACATTCTCCAGCGATCAACTCTTTCGGAGCAAGCAAAGGAGCCCGTCCGACCGTGATACAGCATTTAAGGTGCCTGCTGCAGCTGTGCTGCGCGCCTTGGACGCTTGGTTTACATAGGGCAGCTGCAGCAGTTCCGAGGATGGACAGAACAGAAATCCCTAAACCCGTTATGGATTGCAAGGCTTATTCATACACAGGCGAGAACAGAATCAGAAGATGCCGAGGCAGAGAGCATGGAAGCTAACAGCTTGGTCACCACTTGTGAACTTTGTGCAGTGTGAGAATTGCATCGGCAGAGTGTGCAAGAAGGAACCCTCAATCCTCCATCGAAACGATAATGGGACACTCGGCTTTGTTCCTCGAACAGGATGCACCGGGGGACGCCTGCGCAGGGGGCACCAAGGTTGCCGGTGATGCCGCTGTGTGTCGTGCAGCAGGAAGAGCAACTTGGATGTCCCTGCAGCAAGCCGTACAGTGAAGCGCTGTCATCCGGGCCCTTAGTAATCAGATGAAGAACCTCCAGTCTTGACCTCCTCAATTCCGTCCGCTCCACGAACAATGTCCGCTGAGCTCGACCACGTCCGCTAATCGAGCTTCGTTCCTTCTCACTAACTAAAGCACTGTATTGGTTGCTCGCTATATGTTTCTGTCCGACGTGGGTAGAGAAGCAGGATCGCGGGGACCGCGGAACGGAAGAGCTTTGTAACTTGGTGTGTCGGGTATATGCAGTGTCGCGACCTCCACAACAAACGAACGGAAACATGCTTGAATTTGCACGCAGCAGGGTCTCTACACGAATCAAGCCGCAGTGGTTCATGCATATCATCAGAGGCTGGACTCTACCACGGTGCTGGGCGGCCTTGTCCTGCCTAAAAGTGATCCAGTTGCTGTGCTGAAGTAGGGTGATAAGGCTCAGACATGGCTGACAGGTGTAAGCTTCCTCCCACTACCGCTGTCAATGTTGAATCTTGTGCCTATCTTGGACCTCGTAATATCGAGACGTAGCCGCTGCAGCCAGTCGGCGAGTACCGCTCAGAGCAGGAGGATTTGCACCCATCCATAGTCATACTTTCTTCCGAGCTGACGGACTATGGAGGTGTGAGTGGATTCATGGTTAAGCCACCTCACCAACCTGCAAAAGCACAAGCCGCAGGAGCAGAATCACTCACACGAGATGCGCAGCCAACTGGAGGTTGCAATTGGGAGCAGCTGGCCCGCATCACGGAGTCGCCTTGAATCTATATATGATTTTTGGATCCAAGCCCCGGGCTGCGCCAGCTTGATCGTGATGGTGCTAAATGCGTTCCTTCCCTAACACGCCTGAAGCACTTGGCAGTACCTTATGTATAGTGACGGAGGGCCACCTGCTCGGAACACAAAAAACTTCCAGTGCAGTGGATCTC
>JAKLMF010000155.1:0-26561 GCA_022813555.1 Botryosphaeria agaves | reverse complement strand
ATGATCCATATACTGCTTCGCAAAGCGGCACAAGGACTATTGAGATAGACCCAGGGATAGAGAATGTCACAGATGTCATCGAGACGGGACCGGTGGACGTTATCACGGATCCATTCTTATTGAAGCTAGGTATACGAGCCAACAAGAAGCTTGAGGGTTCACGAGGGGATACGGAGCGGCTAGATACAAGTAAGCAATCATCGTACAAAAGCCATGAATCAGTACTCAAAGCCAGAAGAGTACAAAGTGCAGCGGCCAGGAAATAAGTTTTTCAAATTTGGCAAAGTCAATTAATCCCTTCCGTGCCGTGAGTGCTAGCTCACATATCGTCTTAGGTTTTTAAGGTGTTGTGGCCGGTGCCAGCTGGATACTCCAGCAACGTGACTGGCGCCACCACCCCTCTCAGCGAAACGGTCCCTACCAAAATTCGCTACTTCGTCGTAATAAGAGAAGGAAGTACCTATTGTTTTTGCCTGTAAGTCCCGCGCCTTTGCTTGAGCCGTAAACTAAACATTACCAGCCCCATCCGAAAGTCCAGTTATCGCGGCGCTTCCAAATCAGGCAAAGAAAAACATCTCCATGCTATCATATACACGGGATCCGGCTGTCCCGATCCTCTACCGGGTGAGCAACCGTGGCCAGACGGAAATGGAATGGGTCAAGCGATCCGAGTACGAACTGCTTCAAGGAGCGATCAACTTGACCCAATCTCTCGCATCGACTTCGCCAAAATACATACTGTGGACCATGGAGTTAAGGCTTGCAATTTCGGCGACGTACATCAGGAATCGCTGCTGGCATTTGAGCAGAACCTCTCTGCCGTGAGTAGTCTGACCTCTCGCGGCTTTGGCCACCCGGGAAGACAAGATCATGAAGAAGAGGATGAAGTGAACGAAGAAGAGCTACCTGCCGGCGAGGTGGAAGCTGACAGAAGCTTCTTCGACCACGAACGCAGTACAGAGCCGCAGTCAGACCTCACGTGCTCAGAAATAGTGCCGATGGACTGGTCGAGGCGTCGCCATGGGTTCGAGTCTCGCATGCCCGAGCTGAAAGGAATACCGTATCCAGACCCTCTTCCATACACGTCGGGTCATGAAAGCCTTCAAGCAGAGCTCGACAGCACAAAGTTGATGCAGCCGCCTAACCGCGCTGTGGCACACGAAATGACAGCAGGGTTTGAGTCAAACGATGTTGGGATTCTGAGTGCAAACGCAGAAGAAGGTCTGCCAACGCTGCCCATGCGAGAGCCTTTGAATTCGTCAGAGTACTCGGTTAAATGGACGGACAGGCCATCAAGCTTAGGGTTGTCAGAGTATAGCAGCTGTGACTCTAGGTCAGTAGGTTCTGTAGCGTACACCGACAGCGAGACCGAGGACGATCAGCACAACCGTATACCACTGCCTTCAGAGCTCAGCCATGATACTAGACTAGTGAGCCCTTCCCGCTGGATGTCTGATTTACAAGAGCTTGAGGCCGTTGTTGTGGAAGAATCTCAGTTGCATGCACGTTTCGGCCGGCGACAGCACTTTCAAGTAGTGTGTGGTGATCTCCCTTTGTGCGTTCAGCATGCTAGAGCCGTGGTTGAAGGAGTACTCCGTAACCTCGACAAGATGGTAGGGAAAGGGTATTGCGGCTACTCAATCAATGTTCCGGTCATTGACAGAGAAAGAGACTTTGTTGTGAGTTTGAAATCCATCAACGAAGCTCGCATCCGGCGTTTCTTCCGGCTGCTTCTGTTCATGGAAGACCTGCCAAATTCTAGGCCCAATCTGGATGGCTACTCAGAGGAATGGTTGGAAGCTCAATCCATTGTCAAGGCCGCACCAGAACAACCACAACTAGAAAAGGACAAGGCCGATATCGCAATTGAGGCAGCTCTACCGCACGAGCATCGCGTTTATGCATGTTTACGAGGCATCAGTGGCCAAATTCTGGATCTGTTGAGCGATTCTTTTGCGTTTCTCCGCTCCCTTGGTTTAGACACTGCCGTGTGGGAACAGCCCCCTCACATACAAGCGCTCTCGGTCATCAATGTCAAAGATTTCCTAGAAGACATTACTTGTTATGCCGTTGATGCTCTTTCCATCATATTAGACTTGGCCGTGGTGTCTTTTTCTGGTGCACACCTGGAACCTTTCGACGAACTCTACCTAAGGTGTACACAAAAGGTCTTTCAAATCCCTTGCAATAGTCAAGGATCGATTATCCTCTTCAGGCGTCGCTCGCTCAAATGTCTCGGTGGTTATCTCCACGATCGGGGAGTGTGGAGCTTCGAAATAGTGAAGACTGGATCAACCGCTGATACGGATTCCCTAACGGGAATATCACTGTCTGAAGCTCCGCTTTATCTGTCTGCCACAATAGAAGAATTCGCCAGCGTTTGGGGCCCAGCCTGGGCAGTTGTGTCGCCTGACCAACCCGACATGGTCCTTAGATTCAATGTAGGTATTGGATTCGTAGTTCCTTGGCCTCGAGTGGACAGTGAACCTAGGGCAGAACTTGATGAGGTTTTCTGTCACTGGACATCTGAAGAAGATGAGATACCAAATGATTTAGCCTTCCCTCAGGGGAAGAGCTACCGACTCTTGATCGGAGCGGTTCCCCGGTTATCGCGAAACAAAGAGTGTTCGGCATCTCCACAGGAGTTCACACGCTCGATGCGAGAGAACAGTCGCCTGGGCGTTTTGGGTACGACAAGACCTAGCAAGGAACGGGATTCGCAAACAGTGAGCATCGCGGTCAATGTCTTCGGACTACACTCTGGCTATCAAGAACAATACAAAATGAGAAGCAGCACCCTGATGAAGGAGAGTCTGCTGGCAGCGTGGATTAATGAACCTCAACTAAGAAATCCGCGTACAATGCTACACTGGTTTGGCGTTGAGGTAAGCGCATGTACGCATAACGCACGTCGGCGGAGGCTCGTACGCATACTCGGATCAGCCACCATGCGCAATTACCTTCAGAGTGTCCTCATGGCCTGGAGCGACACTAAACGCGAGAGACAATATTTTGCTGCGTTGAATGATCGCAACAAGTATGCTTTCGAAGAGCTGTATGTTCAACACAAGTCGTGGAGAGAGGAGCTTGGGCAGGCCGTGGCACTGTCTCTGAAAGCTTTACTGAAGACCGGAACAAACCGAACTCATTGCTTGTCCGCTGTTTGGGCGCCTTCGACGTACGAGGTTTGGACGGCCACGTTCCCCTACTCGAGTTATCGTTGGGCGGGACTATTGAGTGACACAGTCGATTCGTGTACGGTGGCTATTGTTACTCAGGACTGCCTTGAATTTCGTAGGTCCAGATGGCCCGCTCTCTGTCAAAGCATTCGCTGTGGCAACTGTTCAGTCTATCCCCAAGACGGCTCATATATGGATCAGTCAGGAAAAGGGAAACAACGTTGTGACGTGCCACAGGACAGTTGGCAAGCAACTAATCGGCCCCAGCGACGGGATAGTTGTCTGCTCTCGGAGGGGGACCATGGTGCTTGCGACAATGGAACAGTCAACCGTCACAGTTTGCTGGAAACCTCTGTTGTAATCAACTTCACAGCGGAGCTTCCCAAAGGCCTCAGTTGGGAGACTGAGAGCGCGCTCGGCTACACAGAAGAATGTGCACGGTTCTGGAACACAAGACTCTTGACCAAGGACAGCGAGTTCGATCTTGGAGAACTAGGGCGCTTGAGAGTGTTGACCGAATGTGAACGGGGTGTTCTGGTGAAATGGGAAGAGCCGCGCATGTTGTCTCGGGCGAAAGACTCTATTAAAGAAAGAGTACTGAAAACGTCGCGATCTCCGTACCATTGGGAACTGATGTATTCTGACTCCACCAACGAGGCGATTGCTGTCCACATCACCTCCAACCCTAAGTTTGTCGTCTGAGGACGAACCTTCGCAATTTCCATCCTCTATCTGTTCGAGGGAGACGGGAATCTCAGTTTCGATACACATTCGTCCTCCGTCCGCCCCGTCGAGATTGTTATGTGCGAACAAGGCCGGTTCTGTACTGTAAGACTCCGGGCTTTCTTCTTCCGTTGTTGAGCATGCCACTCCCCAACAGAGACCGACAGATGGGCAGCACCGATTGGGGCTGAGTAACTGCGCAAGTTGTCGTTGCATTCGTAATTTACATATTACAGCTTGGAATCCGCTATTAGGTTAGTTCACGCCAACAACCAAACGGATTGCAAGAGGCTGACGCCCAAGACCTCACGCAGGAAACTATTCTCAATGCCGTCTTCGATTGAGTACACCATCACATCTGGAGTCACAGATTCCCACTCCCTCCACCCCTCCCCCCACCCCTCACCCCTGGCGGTCGCCTAATCCCCGCCACCTCCGCCGCCCTCGCCGTCCCCGACTTAACCTCATCGATCCGTCCCTTCGCCAAGCTGATGCCCGGCACGACCCACGTGCCGCAGCTGCACTGCATGCCCTGCCACGCGTACTTGCCGACGTTGGTGCGGCACTTCGGACACTCCAGGCGTCCGTCCAGCTTGCCTTGCTCGAGCTCCGGGCGCATCCAGGAGAGCGGGTCGAGGAAGTAGTGAGCGCATGTTGGGGGAGGAATGTGGGTGGTAGTGGTGGTGGTGGCCTGTTCCTCCGCTTGGGGGGAGAGGTGAGTGGAGGCGGGGGTGTGGGGGAGGAGGAATTGGGATGTGGCTAGCGCGCGTCTGCGTGGCGTCAGCGTGTACTTCAGGGCGTGTGACAGGATAAGGGTGTGAATCAGATGACTGCGTACCTGCACTTCCTACATCGCAACTCGAGGTCTGCGTGTCCCTTGCCGCTGACATGCTCATCTTCGAACCTGATCTTGTCTGCCTCGGGCGCTTGGCCGCAGGCGCGGCTCAGCTCGACCTCGCGTTGGTAGATCCAGCGTTGGTATGCCGGTGACTCTTCCAAGTTTTGCGGAGTTTGCATGCTATGGTAGAGCTCTAACTGTTGCATGAAGCCTTCGTTCGGCTCGCATAGCGGTCTGCTCTGTCGTATTTGGGACAAAGCTTCTTGTGGTGAGATGTGATACTTTTGCATCAGGTAAGCTATGACGACCGTTGCCGAGCGGGACTTGCCCATTGCACTAGATAGACCATGTTGGTGATTGACAAAGACTAGCAGGTGATCTTTTTAATCATGAGGGAGCGAAGTAAACTGAAGCAAGCGTTCAAGCACTGGAAAATCTAGAGACATCGTAGAAAGAACTGCGTCTAAAAACAAAAGACTTTGTATAAAAGCGAGTGCGATGAAGATTTGATATTGCTACGATGGATAATTTAGATGCCAGCATAGAAACCCGATGATTTTAGGAGTGGACTAATAGAGAGGCAACGGAAGTCGCAACAGAATAGCAATCCGTGCCGAAAGCGGTAACGTTTCATGTAGAGCGTGCAGTGTATTGCTAATGACATGCATATGCACATTTCAGCTGTGCCAGGGTGACTCACCAGTGCACAAGGACACCGCCACCACTGTCGAGACCATCTTGAATGAAACGGTTGGTTGCTGGGAA
This sequence comes from Botryosphaeria agaves, assembly GCA_022813555.1. Lineage (NCBI taxonomy): Eukaryota > Fungi > Ascomycota > Dothideomycetes > Botryosphaeriales > Botryosphaeriaceae > Botryosphaeria > Botryosphaeria agaves. The sequence goes on along the minus strand of JAKLMF010000155.1, from coordinate 21,056 downwards.
ATGCTCTAGCAGATTCTCGTCGTCGACATCGTCAACTTCGACGACCATGTGCTTGTAAGGGCTGAACAGCTGCTCATCCAGCGGCATGCGCAGCACCGAAAGGACGTGCGTGATATTGGCATTCTTGAGACTTTCTTTGCGGCGGACTGTGAACAGACTGAGGCATGGTGAGCATCCTTCTCGCAAGCGGGACGAAGCACATGTGATCTATTTAGTCATGGGCATCGTGTTCTGTGCTACCCACCCACCGATGTACAGGTCGAGATCGCCAGGTACTTTATCGAGCAGAGCCATGACCCGTCCCGCTCGTTGACTCGCAATGGCCGACTGAGATGTCTAAATTGGATGTCGAGTGTGGAGAATATTGATCGAGGTCTCGACCATTTGGATGTGCAACACTTGCGGAGAATGCCGTCTCTGGTGCTCCAGAAGGCTAGGTGTCTTTTAACGTAGGAAGCGTGGCAGAGCAGACCGATCCTCTATGATGCGCGAATGTCTCGGTCGGCGGACGAAGGGAGAGGAGGGAAAGGAGGCCAGGCGCAAGCATCAACCTCCAACGTCAAGGCAGTGACATTCATCAGGAGTTCCCCTTTGCCATATCCACTGCTATGCGTTCCACGGAATGCTCTCACAAGACCATTTGGCATCTGTCAGCGCCGCTGGCTAATCACGCTACATTGGCGTCTGCAGAATAGGGCCGGTCAAACCGTTGGAGAACCGGAAAATTTTGTGCTATGGCTCATCACAGCCCTGCCAGGCTATTTCATCCAATAAATCGGCTACATCCATGGCTGCAGCTTTTTCACGCCTTTGCCATGGAAAGGGCACAGATCATTGGTTCCAGGACAGCTTGGAGTTATCGCAAAGACACCTGCGCATTGCTGATCCTCCTTACAAGCATCGTAAAACTTGCAGATGCCTTTCCCAATAGCCGTAAGGCGATAGGAAAGCATACGCGCCCTTGCCCTCTGCGCCACCACAACCACGTCCCAACACAACGGCGGGAAACCCGATGGCCTGTTGAATAGAAAAGCTCAATTGCTGCGGCCAAGTCCGAAGAAATCGTGGTTGGACGGTTGCAACGCAGTCGAGTCGTGCTTGCACAGGCGGACCAGACTACTCAAGTGCGAGCAAGGCTGAGCCAGCCCGATGAGGTGGGGGTTGCACGAAGGACTACTGTAAGGCTGACGATGAAAGCGTTATCCCGTTCAAGGGATCTTGCCCGTTCTCCGTCCGTGCCAGCTCTGCCTTACCTGACATGTTCGGACTAGCAGACGAGATCCATGCGCCGGCGATGCGAGTCTTGTCTCGCAAAGCCACCTCCTGGTCTTGGCAGCGGGACCACAAACCTTCTGTGCGAGAGTCAGTCAACATCTGACAGTTGGGTTAGCACGAACTCCGTGCAGCGGTGAGAAGCAGGCTCCAGGTGTTCCTGCTTGGTAAGTCCAGCAGGGGTACCAACGTTCCTACATAGCTCGCTACCATCGAGCCTGCACGCGCAAACACTGTGATATCGAACCGGCGTACATTCCCCACCATGGTGGACGCCAGTTGGGTGCGCAGTCACGAGTTGCCTCATGACACAGATCCACCGAGTGCATTGACGGCCACAGCCCTCAAAAGAGTTCCGCTTGCATGTCACGACGCGATCCGAGCCAGCGGGTCGTCAGCAGGGCTAGAGATGGTCCCCTGTTAACGACTGTCAGCACGTTAGATATTGCTGCTCACAAATGCGCTCCCAGCCGTTATTTATGTGGAGATGGGGGAAGATGCAGTTGACATATGGCCCGGGATGAGGCTAAGAATAGACTTAGCGTCCGCAACGCAGCGTTTCTTGGCGACAGATACATCGGTCGACCACATTTTTGGACGGTATTAAACCGCTGCAAATCCTTACCGGAATGTTAATAATGCAGCCCTCGAGAATGGGCGCCAAATGGGCGCTGGCATCCTGCATCCCCCCGGTCGCATCTTTAGGCTGGACCGGCTAGGGGAGGGCTTCCCTGCATCGACCAATCCAGCCGTTCTCGCAGGCTGCATGATTTGCCGTGGATAGCGCATTGATCCCCTTGACCCGCTGGTGCCCTTTGCCAATGCCTCGCGGGCTTGCTCAATAATACTCCAGAATCTCCCTCTCTTCCCCCCCAATTGCGACTCGTCTATGCTGACTTCTACTCCGCTGACGCTCTAAGCGCTACCTCTCCCTCCCCAATCTCTTGTACCAAGCTTACGCCCAGTGCCTTGGCGCTCTTACGCCTGGCTCGCTGCTCACTCCCAGCTGACCTCGAGATGGCTCAAGTGCAGCAATAACATCTAGCCTCACGCGACTTTCCACTCTACCGTACATGACACTTCATCAGGCCGCGTAACCGACACTACTTTCTAGTGGCTGTGCATTCCCGTAAGTCACTCTTCAGCTTGATTGCGGCAGCTTAAGATCCCTAGTTTCGTAGGGCTGAGCTCGGGTGTGTGTGCTAACTTTTCGCCCCCGCGGTCTTCCCCAGGTTCATAATAGGCTCTTACACCACTGCGAGGGCACACAATCACCTCACGCTGCCGTATCCCTAAAACTTGAAATTTCCAAACCATCTCCCAGCCTCTCGCGCTTCCCGAGATTCCGTGGCTGGCTGCATTCGGCGCTGCTAAGCGCTCCTTCCTCCCTTCGGTCGCCACTTTGGTGTAGTGGCGCAACGCAACGTACCCATTCAGCTGATCGATGTTCCTTGTATCTCCTTGCAATCATGTCGCACACAGCTTCGACGCCATCAATACGAATATATGATCCCGCGCCGCATCATGGGCGGTACCCAGTGTCGCGCCGGTCGTCATCCTACACCTCCACCGTAGCACCCATGGCTATTCCCAATGCTCGCGCCTCTCCGCCGCCGCCCTTACCTCCTCCGCGCCACATACATGATTTGAACAATGGCCACGACCTTAGTTGGCAGTGGAGTGGCGCAGTCAATGGAACACCATCGTCGGTGAAATCCGGCTCGAGTCTGTTAGGTGGCTCTCAAGTGAAGTCGGAGAAGCTGGGTGAAGGCGGCGAGAATATTGGCTTAGACGGGCGGAGAGGAAGCATGACCTCCACGATCACGCCTTCCGAATCGGATCTGGCAGGGGAAGCTATGGATCTCAGTGATGAAGATCGCAACGGCGCGCGCAGACCTTCGCTCGCCAACTATCGGTAGGTTTGCCCAGAACTCAAACTCCCTCACCGCGACGACACATGTGACTCCATTCTGTCCTCTCTAGTCACATCCGACTTAGCATTGGTGTTACCAAGTATCGACTGACTGTTGTGAAATTCACGCAGACTCCAAAGTGAAAACCAATTAGGCCAGAGATCACTCCAAACCTCCTCACACGCTTACGACAAGCAACTACTATCGAAAATCGGTGGGCCAAACACACCAGGTCGTGGTTCTGTCTCATACCTGTCTACAAGCGCGCAAGAAGGTTCACCCAACTCGCAACCATCTGCCAGCAAAGTGAACGGGCAGCTGAAGCCTCTGTCGATGCCGGAACGACGATACAGTGCTGTCGACTCTCCCAGTACACGATGGCCCAGTGTTTCATCATCTGGTGCTGTTTCACCAGGATACTCGGGATTCCGCAGCCCAAACATCGATCCTAGTCTCTCAGATTCTGCATTTGCTCGGCGACACGGCAGCATATCAGCGGCTAGCGCACTCGAAGATTCTACTTCTAATTTGAGCAGGTCTCAAAAAGTGAATGACGATCAGAGTGTGTTCTCGGATCAAGACTTTGCAATGGATGAGAACGGAATACGGGATCTAAACCTTGAGGAGAGAAGTCCGGCCGGTTCTGAAGACTATCAATTGAGTTCGAAGGGAGGCTTAAAGAGGACCGCGTCGTCACCTCCTACAGAAGCTTCCCGAGGCGACAGGCCGCCAGTCGGCGATGGCAGCGACCTCTATCAGCGGCGCTCGTCACACATGGTGGGCAACCGGAACTCACCAGTTCAGAGGTTCCACGATAAACACGGCTCCCTCTCTTCGAACTCGTCCTCCTACAAGGCGGGATCATATGCATCATCTTGGGGGCTCTCCATCGGCAGTAGTGCCACCAGCTACGCTGGAGAGCGCGTATCACCCGGAACATCATCACCATCTGTTGAAACAGACGTTGAAATGGGAAACATATATGTTAGGAACAAATCGCCAACAAACCCCAGTCGGCGTGGCTCAGTATCCAAACCACCGCACAAGAGAGTAAACTCTGGAAATGAGACACCGCATAGCCGCAAACCATCTACGAGCAGTATTGTACACTCCAGACAGAACAGTATGTCCCAGTTACAAGGACTGTATATCTGTGAATGTTGTCCGAAGAAACCTAAGAAATTCGACAGCGCAGAGGAGCTACGGTAAGTAATAGGCCACTTCAACTGTGTTCCAATGGCCTGAACTGACCCGAAGCAGCGCCCACGAGTCCGAAAAGCAGTACACATGCCAATACTGCCCGAACCGCTTCAAAAATAAAAATGAAGCCGAGCGCCATCAAAACTCCCTCCACCTTCGTCGTCACTCGTGGTCCTGTGCCGCCCTCGCCGGCATACAAGCCGCCTTCCACGCCTCGACCGTGCACCCCACCACCGCCGACGTATGCGGCTACTGCGGCGACGAGTTTCCGAACAACCCGGCCAACTGGGACCTGCGCGCCGAGCACCTGAACCATGTGCACAAGTTCGGCGAATGCAATCAGGCCAAGAAGTTCTACCGCGCCGATCACTTCCGGCAGCACCTCAAGCACAGCCATGCTGGCACGAGTGGCAAGTGGACGAACATGCTGGAGAATGCGTGTATGAAGGATGAGCCGCCGCCAGCACCGCTGCAGCAGCAGGTGGTGACGATGCTGGGCGGGGTGAGTCCGGCCGGTGCTGGGGGGAGTGCGGTGGCGAAGCCGGATATTATCAATGAAGTACATGAAGAGTCTTAAGGCGTTGGTAGATTGTAGGATGAGCATCTGAGCGTTCATGCGTGGGTATCTTGTCCAAGTCTTTCTTTCTCTTTCGACTCCTGTCATCGGGCGTGGCTGCTGCATCTTCGGGCGGGTGGCAGCTGGGTCAAACATGCGTTCTCATAATCTCATTACGGTAAAAGCTTGATGGCTTCTTGTGTTCTTGGTTATTCAGTTTCGAATTTGTGGGTGGCTCAAGATGGTACGACATTCACGATGGGCTTCTTAGCATATTCTCGTGGTACTGGCACGTGTTTTCTGTCTTTGCATTTGCGGCGTCGTCGGGCTGGGCGGCGATCATGCTACCACTGGCCGCTGAGAGTCGTCGGGCACGCATAGTGTATGAATAATCTTGTAATCCTTGCTACTGACTTGCGGTCTCTTTGACAGATGTGCAGTGTTGTGTGGCCAACATTGAGTCTCTATGAAGTTACACATCCGCATCACCACGCCCACCACTACAATGCTTTAGCTCTTCAGTAGAAGGTCACTCCTCTAACAGAACCTGTACTTCTCCCATACTGACCGTTTCCTGTGGCCTCAGTGGTGACGTCTAAGGTGAACACTTTCGCCGACGCAAAAAGACCGTAATGCTACTCTCGCTCACAGTAGGTTTTTCCTCGACTATGTGATCTTACCACGACCAGCATATCCGATGACGCCGCCACCACATTCTCAAGCACCACAGGAGCTACTCTGTACCACAGAGCAGCCACCGCGGCCTCGCCCGCAGCCTCTGTAAGCAGAGATGACGTGCATGCGTTAGTCGCTGACTGCGTTCCATACCATTGCACAACAGCGAGTGTTCGGAAGCGATGCAGTGACCATGGCCCCGTAAGCGTCCAAGAAACACAACCGCTGACCATTCACCGACTGGGCAGACGTGTTCCATGAAACCGACGTCGTGTGATCGTGAGAGAAGACACACGTCGCGCCATGACTTCCAAGCTCTCACAAATCTCCGCTCGGAACTGATGGGAAGTTCGCAGGGTTCTTCAAGCGCTCGCGGGTCCGCCGCGCTTGCTCAGCGTTGCGGATCCGGTCTATTCGCATCTGATAGAAACTTCTGCAATGGATGTGAGAAGCTGTGTAGCCTGGACGTGAATCGGCTTTTCGTTAAGCAATTCGTTCTGATGAAAGACTTACTTCTGCAGCGTGTAGATCCTTGGCCCTTCTTCCTCGGCCTTGGACTCCTGCTTCGACAATGCTCTTATCTGGATTGTCTCTTTAGCACCACACTGTAGACACAGGGGGTTTTGTCACAAGCAACAAACCTTCTCGTCCTTCTCTTTCTCATCCTTCCTCTCCTCCTCGTCCTCATCCTTCTTCCCCTTCTCATCCTTGCTCTTCTCATCCTTCTCCTTACCCTTCTTCTTCTCCCGCCTCTTCCTCTGCCTCTCCTCATACTCCTTCTTCACACTCTCAATCTCGCGCTCAAGCTCCGCCTGCTTTTGCCTTGCGGCCACAGCGGCCGCCTCATCCACATCTGGCTGCGCGAAGCCCCGGTCTTTTAGGTGGCCCGCGCAGATGTAGAAAAAATCCTGCTCAGCATGAGCACGAGCTGCTCCTTTTTTTGTGCACGTGTCAAGGTCTAGTCTGGGTTGCTATTATTACCTTGTTGTCCGGCGTGATTAGCACGCTGGTGGACGGCTTGTAGCAGATCCAGCAGGCTTTGGCGGCCGTGTCGGCGACGCGCCGGTGGTGCCATACATTTTGTAGAGACATTGTTGAACAATTGTTTCTTGTAGAGTTCACTCAAGTATGTGTGGTGTGCCAGTGGGGTGGTCAGATGTGAACGGCGCAGCAGGGCAGCTCTAGCCGAGCAGAGCTCGGATCAACTTGACACCGATTGTCCATACCGATCTTAGTGAGACTTCGGACATGCTCTCCTTCGCGCGATGGGTCTGCTCTGAGGTGTAAGATATCTTGCTGATTGTCTGTCGCTTGAGTCTCTCTTTCATTGTTTTGTCTGGCTGTGCTCTGAAATTCCTAATTCTCAGTTCACTGAAGTAATTCGGTCATCTACTCCTTTAGCCTACTGAATCCTGATATTCATGCTCAAGCCGCTGCACTCCGTATTTTAGGGGCTATGCATACGATTTCCATGTTCCTTCCCTTGTTGTCTACCGGTACACGATCATCAGTTTCAAATCGTACATCACTCCCTGGAAAGATCTGTCCATTGTAAAGCCTCTAAAAAAAATATGACTAGCGTAATTCGCCCGTCCCTTTCTTCTCTCTTTCCCACACTCAACATAACACAACTCAAGTCTCTCCTCGTAAAGATTGGCGCCAACACAGGCGGCACAAAGCCCACTCTGATATCCCGCCTGGAGCAGGACCTCAGCGTGCAGAAGCTGCCCAAGCAGCGCGCCAGAATTCTCAGCATCGACATGGGCATCAAAAACCTAGCCTTTTGCGTCTGTGACATTGGGCCAGAGAAACCCCTAGACCTAACGACGGAGAAGGAGAAACCTGGAACGGACAAACCCGACGGCGTATCACTGCATATCCCGCACTGGCAGCGTATGAACGTAGGCGTTGACTCCTCAAGCCCCGAGAAAGAAGCCGACCTCTCCCACCCCCGCGTCCTCTCCGAACTGGCATACCACCTCGTGGACTCGCTGTTGAAGTTCAAGCCAACCACCATCCTGATCGAGCGTCAGCGCTTCCGGTCCGGCAGCGGTGCCGCAGTGCAGGAGTGGACGGTGCGCGTCAACATGCTGGAGGCCATGCTGTGGGCGGCGCTGCAAGCGCTGGGGGTGGAAAATGCTCGCCGAACCTATCATAAGCGCGAAGTGGATTTCCCTTTGGGGCCCATATCGCTCGACTCGGTTGGGCGGTATGGATTTCCGCAGGTCTTTGATGTCAGTCCGGCGAGGGTTGGGTCGTATTGGCTGGGTATGGAGGATGGCTGGTCGAAGAAGGGTGGCAAGGATGAGAATGGGGTGAGGAAGAAGAGGACACCGAAGGAGAATAAGGATGAGAAGATTGCGGTGGTCGGGAAGTGGCTTAAGCATGACCGATCCCACGACCTCGCTTCCCCACTACTTGGGGACGATCATGTTGAACTGTCGTTCAGCGATCAAGGATTGGGGATGAAGAATGCGTTTCGCGCAAAGCTGGCGAAAGGGAGGAAGACGGGCGCGAAGCATCCGGTAGTGAGGAGGGCGAAGAAGGACATTGGTGACAACGGTTATAGGGGCGCTGCACTGGATGACCCCCTTGTCGCCAGTAACCTATCGCTGCACCTCCCAGCGACGGACCTGCAGAACAGCACTGGCAAAATCGACGATCTAGCAGACTGTTTGCTGCAAGCAGCGGCGTGGGCGAAATGGGAAGACAACCGGCGACAGATTCTCTCCATGAGCGACGAAGAGTTGCTGCACATGGTCAAGAAGTAGAAGGGCTGAAAGCGAGGCGGTTGGGATAACAAAAACTGATCTCTTCCATTCGACCACGCAAGCTGGGAACGACTACAAGATACGCAGAAGACCACACACAACGCGCCATCATTACACCGCATGCACCACGCACAACCCAAACGCCACTACCACGCTCACCCCCCAAACCTCTCCAACTCCCTCTGCGTCCACTCCCACAACTCCTCCTCCAGCCGCTCATCAACCGACCACTTCGTCTCCGTCCCCCTTACCCCCACCGGCTCATAGTACCCGCCACTCCTGACCTCCCCCCTCGACCCCACAGCGGCCCAAACCTGGTTCCAAACCCCCTCCCTCACCCCGACCACCTTATTCCACGCGAGCCAACTCATCACCAGCACGAACCAGCGCTGCGCCCACCCCAAGCCCGCCACCATCGGCGTCTCCGTCACGATGCCCGGGTGCACGGCCACGCTCGTGAGGGCCGGGTAGCGGCGCGCGAGAGCCGCGGCGTAGAGCCGGTTGGCCAGCTTGCTCTGGCCGTAGCGCGCGTAGGTGCCGAGGAAGTTGAAGCCGGCGTAGAGGTGGGATTGCGGGGTCGTCAGCGCGGCGAAGTCGATGCCGGGGGATAGGGCGAGCGCTTTGGAGGTTAGCAGGACGATGCGCACGTCGGCGCCGGTGTTGGCGTCGGCGTTGGTGGCGGCGGCGGTCTGCTGGAGCAGCGGGAGCAGCTGCTGGATCAGCAGCGCGTGGCCCAGGTGGTTGGTCCCGATGTGGATGCCGTAGCCGTCCGGGGTGACGGTGGGCGGGGCGACCATGATGCCCGCGTTGCACATCAGGATGTCGAGGCGCGAGGTCGAGTGCAGAACCTGGGCGGCGGCGGCCTGCACGGAGGAGAGCGAGGCGAGGTCGCAGGCGACGAAGGTGAGCGGGGCGCCCGGGACGGCGGATTGGATTTCTTGGATGGCGGAGGCGGCGCGGGCGGCGGAGCGCGCGAGGAGGTAGATGTGCGCTGGGTTGTGGGCAGCTAGGGCGAGGATGGAGGCTTTGCCTAGACCGGCGTTCCCTGGTGGGGTCGTGTTAGTGGTGGGCTTGCGTGGAGGGAGTGGGCAGAGAGTGTCGAACCGCCGGTGACTAGGATCACTTTGCCTGAGAGATCGGGGATGTCAGTGTCGATGTTGAAGGAGCTGCCATTTCGCGCAGCTGGGTCGGCTGACGAGAACACCATGGTTGTTGGGGAGGTGTGAACTGGTTTTGAGCAATTACAGACACTGTCTTGAGCTTGATATGGATACTTTGAATAAAAGACGGCAGCTTACACGCCCACTTATATGCCCGTTGCGGCATGACTCGAAGCCGACTCGGAGACTTTCGTGATTGGTCGACGCGGGCGGAGCAGGCATCGAGCGACCACGACAGTCCCTGCATGGGACAACGATATGGGACAAACTGCCTTGCCATATCTTGCAGAATGTTGAACCATCCAACGGGCTGACCAAATGAGAAAAAAGAGCATCTCCTACGCGCATTTGACCGACATGGCCATAATCTTGTTTTTGTTATTTTGGCAGTAGGAGAGTCGAGCAGTAGGAATTGTGCGAGAAGAGCAAAGTCAAAGTATGGACGGAAACAGAAGCAGGAACGATGGTCCATATAAACCATCCTGAGCTTTGCTACAATACCAGTCAAAAAGTTTGCGTTGCGGCGTAGTTAGGTTCCTAATGGTGGAGGATATCCAGACTCTACTTCACGCCTCTAACACATGCAGGACATCAAGAACACTAAAATATATCTCCAGTAGTGTTGAACTCTTGAAGGAGCGAGATGTGAGGGGGACACTCCGACCGAAGAATTGTGTTTAAACAAGGACCCACATGGAGATATTGAGCTCTCCACGAATGTACCGGGGTATCATTGATGCGAGCAATATATACGTCTTGAAAACATGGCTTCCTAAAATCATGTAGATGCCCCACTATCACTCCACAGCAATCGCAGATGACGGCTCGCCAAAAGCGTGGAACTGTACAAATATAATCGCATCCTCGGCCATGGTGCCCAACGAGCCGATGAGCCAGGGCAGGTTAGTCAGGAAGTACTCCTTCTCGACCGAGTGGAAGAGGATCTGTGATGGGTGAGCTCGAACCATCAAGCAGATGAACAAGACAAAGGGGAAGGAGACAGAGAAACATACCCCGGCGCCATAAGTAGCATTCCCCAACAACGACAGCAAAAAGAACAGCAGCGCCAACCCCTCGCAACTCCGATCCCGCTGGTTCTTAATAATCTGCGGTATCCGCGCCCTATTCAACCCACAGTCAGCCAAACCTCCTCCACACATCCTGTCCATATAGAAGGATACATACCCAAGATAACAAACCGCAGACACATACCCAAGCACCTCCGCGCCCAACGGCGCATCCCCGCCAACCTCCTCCGCCGGCGCCGGATGCCACGCCCCGCTCTTCCACGCGGCCGCCCACCCCGCCGCCCCCGCCACACAGATCAGCACCACGCTCAGCGCGTTCTTGACCCACGCGCCGCGCCCGCCCTCCTCGCTCAGCATCTGGCTGAGCGAGTCCCTCCTCTGGCCGGCCTGGCCTTGGCTACTCCCTCGACTGCTCCTCCTCCTCCTCTTCGAGCTGGTGGTCGAGCGCCTCCTATGGCTCCCCGGCAGCCCGATCGCCGCCTCGCTCGTGCGGCGGCTCAGCAGGGGCTCCTCCTCGCTATGCTGCGACTCCACGGACAGCTGGGAGGCCTTGCGCACGCGGTCGCGCTTGGCGTTCAGCGCGTTGTAGTAGACGCACTGGGCAATCAGAATGAGGTCGGCGAAGCAGAAGTAGATGGCCAGCGCGATGACGGTGGGGACGAGGCGGGCCCAGAGCGCGCCGGCGAGGTTGGTGATGTCGCCGACGAACCAGATGACGAGGAAGGTGAGGGAGATGCCTTCGGCGGAGGATTGGCGGTAGTTTTCGATCAGTTGGGGGACCTGTGGGGTTTCAACATTGTCAGTGGGCTAGTGTTTGGGATTTGGTGATAAAGGCGGGGGGGGGGTTGTACCAGGAGGAATATCCATGCTGCGAGGGAGATGGAGCCGAAGACACCGGAGAGAGCTTCGTGGGTGGTTAATGGCAGGCTTGCGGCCTGTATGGCGAGCCAGCCGACCATTGCTGCTGCAGTGGGCCGGTGGGCGGTCGTGTCGCGGTGTTGCGTTGCTGAGTTGCAGCGGTTTGAAACGAAGAGATTTGTGACGCAGCTGCGAGGTGATGGAAAAAAGTAAGCGTGCAGAGGCACATGCGCTAGACCGCGCAGGGCTCGGGGTAGGGATTAGTGGGATAGGGGCCGTTTCTTCGAATTCGATGCAAAGAGGATAGGGAGGTGTCAATCACGTACGAGCAGAGGTATAAGTGAATAGACTACTCTGTAGAGAAACAGCAGCTCCTCTCCAGTACTAGAATTCTAAAATTCCCGTGATTGCGGGGAGGATGGAGATTCGGGTCGGACAGGGCCAAGTCTCGTTTAGCGCCGTTGTGCGTTTCTATTTTCAGCTAGGGTGGAACAGACTCGTATGGAAAAGGGTCTTCGGATGGCTGACTGACACCCCGATCAAACAATCGCAATTCTCTCTTCCCTTCTCAGTACACAGTGGAATCCACAAACCACTCTTTTACTTCTCTCTCTCAGCTTCACATTTGATTCACCGTCTTTACGACTCCTTTTCTACATCTGATCGCTTGACTCAACAACTTTTGGCCGCTCGGCGGCAAACACGGACCTCGTAAACCGACAGATTGGTCGTCCGCACATTCCTCGAGAGCCATGCATTCCACACCGTTAACCATCGCCCTCTCGCTCCTCTTGGCCGTCGCCTCCGCGGCAGGCGGCAACAATGATAACAAGGGCATTTTCGACAGGCGGCAGGCACTGGGAACCGGAGCCACGGCAAGCAGTGCGACCTCGGTAGCATCAACAGCGAGGACAGAACAGTCGACGACGATAGAAGGGCCGTCATCTACTGTCGAACCAAGCACTACGACTAGTCCCACTGAGACTACTACACCGACAACCACCGCTCCTTCAACGACGGACTCGCCATCGCCTTCACCCTCACCATCTCCAACAAATGACCAGACCACCACCGCTCCCACCACCACTCCTACAACCGCTGCACCCAACTCGCCAACCACCGAAACCACCCCCTCAACCTCTGCCCAAGGCGCAACATCCACCTCATCCGCCGCATCCGCCGCCTCCGGCTCCTCCAACACCCAATCCAGCGCCGCTCCCCAAACAACCGCCCGCACCTCCTCCGCAACCGTCGTCTTCACCTCCAACGGCCAAACCCACACCACCACCGCCGCCGTCCTCCTCATCTCCTCCAACGGCCAAACCCTAACCTCCACCGCCCAGCCCAGCACCTACACCTCCGCCCTCGTCACCTCCGCAGTCCAAGCCTACACCACCACCAGCACGACCGTCAGCGACGGCAGCACCATCGCCCAAGTCCTCACCACCTCCCGCACCGTCGCCTCCACCACCGGCTTCGCCACCTACACCTCCATGCCCGGCCTCGCCTCCTCCTCCGACTCCAGCAGCTCCGCCGGCCTCAGCGCCAGCAGCAAGCGCATCATCGGCGGCGTGGTCGGCGGGATCGGCGGCGCGGTCCTGCTGGGCGGGATCGCGCTCGTGGCGTGGCGGATGCAGAGGAGGAAGAATGTGAATGCGCAGGCGCGCAAGGCGGAGGACGACTATTTGGACTCGAGCCGCGAGGAGAGTGTCGAGGGAGGGGGGGGACGGGATGCGTTCGCGAATAATTTGGAGATGTATCATCAGCAGAGGGGGCCGGCTGCGAATTTTTGAGTGGGGAGGAGGGGGGTGAGGGGAGAGACGCCGGGGGGGAGGGGTTTGGACATGGTGGGTGAGAGGATGGGGATGGGGATATGAGATGGAGGACTGGGGCGGGGAGTTCGAGGGTATATGTTATTGGCTTGTGGGGGTTTCGTATAGAATTGTCTTTCTTTTTTTTTCCACTGATGCTTTTGGTTGTTGCATCTGCAAGCGTGGTGTCGATATTGCTTCTTCTACTCCCTTGATGATAGAGATGCTCCCTGCAATTTACTGTCTTTTCCTTTTAGAGTTCCCCTCTCCTCTCGTGTTCTTGTTGCCTGCTGGCCGGCCGTGAGAAGGACCGTGGTCCTAGCCGTGATCCAAGTTGAGTGCATATCTGGCTGATTGATCAAGAGACCTGGATAGTTGTGACACATACGGTGTTCCCGGTTGTCTGTACTCAGCGACGGATGGTAGCATTTGCCTCACATAGCACAGTGACACGGGAACATCTGACAATTAGTTCGTCCCGAGATATTCGGCATTGCCTGGCGGCAGTATCTATGCAGAGTAGTCTACTCGCCACCAAAATCTAAGCCACAAAAAGAGAGTGCACTAACACATGCCCATAGCCAACCAAAGAAAATCTTGGTATCCGCATGTGGGAGCACTGCAAAGGCTCCTACTCGTAGACGCATCGTCCCGAGACTGCCAGCAATGGCCTCGCTCATACGCTTCGCTAGCCAACACAACATCCATCCAATCTTGTTGTGCGCCAGACTATCCCGCTGGCTCATCAAGCCAGATCCGTTTAGAAGAAATTCCCATCAACCTGCTGCGCCATGCTCTCATCACCCAAAGCAAAACAACCCACAACCCGCAACCCACAACCCCAGTCATGATCTTCATCAATTTACCACCCTCACTGCGGCGGCGGCCCCATCCACCCCGCATACGCCCCGATCGCGCCCGGCGGATACCCGCCTCCCACACCATTCAACTGCCCCCCCAGCGCCGGATCCGCGCTCCACGCGTCGCTCATGCGGAACCCATCCCGGTTAAACTGCTCCCACTCGCTGCTCGTGCTGACCAGCATCGACAGATCCATCGGCGAGACGTTCATGTCCGCGCCCAGCAGCGGCACCATGGTGCCCGGGATCGGCGGCGCCCAGAACAGCTGGTTGAACGGCTGCGGCGGCGGCGGCGGCGGCGGCGTCTGACTGGTCGGCTGCCGCTGGTTGTGCTGCAGCTGCGGGTGGGACTGCGGGTGCGGGGGCGGGTGCGCGTAGGTGGAGGCGGGCATGGACTGCGTGTTTGTGTAGGTGGAGTGCTGGCTTGTCGGCGGGAGGGTGGCGGTGTAGTTGTTCGGTGCCTGTGTGGTGGAGTTGAGGCGCATGGGGAGCGAGCCGCGGCGGCCGGAGGGGTTGTCGATGGGTGCTGAGGCGCGTACGGGCTGCGTGTATGCTGAGAGGATGGGAACGGTGGAGTTTTCTGGCGTGAAGCCGGTGAATTCTTCACCGCCGCTCTTGAGGATCAGTGGACTCGACTTGGGAGCGTCGTCGGGTAAGGTGATGTTCCATTTCTGGGCTAGACCGAATATCACTCTGAAGCAGCGGGCTGCCCAGAAATGGTTGGTCGAGATCTCTTCCAAGTCCCGGAGGCCTTGTGATAAGTGCTTTGCAGCGGTTTCTGACGGGAGATCGATCAGGTGGATTGTGCAAGCCGAGAGAACAGGGTGCGTGATGAGTATGCAATTTCGTCGGAGGCCGTACAGGGAGCGGTACTGGTTCATGATAGTAGAAATCTGGCAGGCCGAAGAGGTGCAGACCCCGCGTGGGCAGACCTCAGAGTTCTTGACAAGCCACTTGAGTAATGGACGAAAGAGGTGGAGGACGCATGTGTGGTAGTACAGACTGTCAAGGGTTAACTAGTTGAGCTAGAAAAGCGGCTTGTCATGAACATGTGTTTCTGGAAATGCCAAAGCTACCATCGGTTCTGTGACGTCTTTGCCGCTTGGTGCCTTATCGTAGCTTTTGCTTTCTTAATAAGAGAACCCACTTACTGAAGGATTAGAACGTGTGGTGGAGGATTTCCCTGGAGCCTCAATGACCTGGGGAGCGCATTGTACCATGCTTTGTACTTCGCATACATGTCGAGTAGTCTTCTGCTGGTGAATCTCTCTCTAGGAGCGAAGAACATGTAGATCATGTCATTCACAAGCTCGGACAATAGACTTGCTTGCCGCAAGCAGAGCGTGTTGTGGCCATTCCACGTCGGCAGTCCAGAACTCATGATGTCGTTGTTGTCCGTGTAGGATACCCAACCGGTTGGTTGACTTTCATTCTCTGCGACAGGCTTTGCGATACTGATGGCGGTTCGGGGTATCGAAGATATCCTGCCGATCGCCACCGACCATGCTCTGTAACAAGTCAGTGGCGCCGCGCACTACGTGGTGATCTGGGAGATGCCACGCCAAATTTGCAAGCAAATGCTCTTGCAGAAGAAATGAAACCGCATTTGAAACGTAGCATATAGGAACCGGAAGGAGAAAGCAATACACGGGGAAAATTTCTGAAAGTAGCACAAGTGTACATTGCTGCCACAAGAGATATTATATGAGATTCTCAACTTACGTGTCAAGCACGAAGCAACCCCAAAAGGTTGTCTTACGTATCTCAACTTCTGACGGATCCAAAACAGCATTGTCGATCACAGTCATAGGAAGATGCAGACCAAGCTCAACAGCCATGCGTATGCATCTCCCTATATACTGGAATCCCGTGCTGTCACGGCCATGAGATGCTTCGTGCAGACTCATGACCGCAAGCGCTTGCACCGTCGTCAAGCTAGAGGTGTGGTCATCATTGAGCAATCTTACGGCTTCGGCGAAGAACTGGTCGCCAGCAGTCCTTGGATCGTCTGGATCGGTGCGAGCAGCCGGTAGATCGGAAAAGTGACAGCCGTAAGCACATAAAACGTTGACCAGCAGCGCACAGCAATACTTGTTTCTTCCATGGAACATGTCATCGTAGAAGGCGCCCATATGGAGGACAGCGTAGAAGGGATGCGACCATGTGAAATAGAGTCTGAGAAGATGGTGGATGAATGAGGTGTCGTGAGTGACATCCGTCCATACTGGCCTACTGGCAGGAATATCAGATAGCCTGGGCGGGTCGTCTTCATTCTTCACCATTCCCATACATGAGGTTGCCCCGAAATGCGTCGGATGGCCTGAATTGGCCAGGAGTCCTTGGCCCATCACATCGGCGAAGTCGTTCTCAAGCGTCAGAAGTGCCTGCGAGTCATTACGATGCGACAGCGTGACCGTCTTTCGCAGCGATTCGGCGAGCGCTTCCAGATCCTCATCGTTGCGGATCTGGTTCACTATGTCTGCAACATCCGACTCAGACAGGGTGCGGATGGAGGCGACGATGATGTCTGCTGCGCCATTGCGGTCTTGCAGTGAGGCATTGTCCCTCTTTGGCGCGGCCCTGCGTCCAGGTTCTGAGTCGTAGACGCACTCAGTCTTGTACACGGCCGTGCATGTGGAACACGATGGCAAGCTCCCGTCGCACTGGCAGTCAAGCAGCTGTCAGCGCCTTTGCTCGGTGTTTACAGTCCAACGGCGGGGTGCTCACCTTAGACTTGCGCTTGCGGCACTGGATACACGCATTCGAGACGCACCTCCTCTTGCCAGCTTTGCGCTCCGTCGCTGCGTCGCTTCCTTCTGAGGGCGATCGATCAGCTTTGGGCACGATACGGCGCATCGCTTTCGAGGGCGAGCTCGAGGCCATGACTATATATGGCCAGGATGCGCTTTAGGGTCGCCGGTCTCCACCTTGGCTGGATAGGTGTGTGCTTTCAGTCCGCGGAGCGAGGCGAATCTACCTACAATACCGTTCCAGCCTTGACCCTTTCTCTCGGCTTCTTGCAAGCGTTCGCAGCAAATGACGACAGGATGAGTAATAGCCGCAATCAAGAGCCTGCCTGCATGTCGCACGCCACGCGCGGGACGCCCTGCGAACTGAAAGTCTTGCCCTGCCGTTTAGACAGTTGCATGGGCGGCGATCGGCAAGGTCCCAGTCCGGGTGCCTGTCACCGGAGCTGTCGCCTGTGCTCGACACGTGATTTTCGATCTCTACAGAATACCTACCTAACGGTACCAAGATAGAGCCTGCGGACCGATGCAGATAAACTGTGATTCCTCCCGTACGGCGGACAGCCGTTGAGGTTATATACAAAAGCGTCTGAATAGCAGCAGTGTAACCGTGGCTCACGTTCCAATCCGCGGTTCAACAGCTCTTCTCCCAACACAATGGGACACTGCACGCAGGGTTAGGTAAAGGCGACCCAACCGTGCGAACTACTTGAATAACTAACTCTTCTATGAGCTATGGACAAGGTATGAACGAGATGTGGCGAGATGATGGACGATAAAGTGCTGCTGCCTCGAGCAATCCCGGCACGTGAACTGGCGTCGGCCCTTGGCACAGGCTGCTTCGCGTCAGCGCAGTGGCGCCTCATCCAAGCGCGTCGACCTTCGCAGCCTACAAAGTCCGCAAAACTCCCATCTCCATTGATGCGACAACACACACATCAACTATAGAACAATGCCCGCGTAAGACGAGTCTTCTATCTCAGGAGACTTCGCAACTAACAGCGGCTGCCAGGCCAGAAGATCAGCGGCGAGTCTTCAGTGCGATTCCAAATCCATTTGAAGAGACAACGCCCCGCATCAACGAGTATACCGCTCAAGAAATCGCCACGTTACAGAGCAGACTCGACAAGCAGCTCGGACCCGAGTATATATCCACAAGAGCTGGCGCAGGTGGACAAAAAGTACACTATCTTGCGGCCGAGAAAGTCATCAATTTAGCGAACGAGGTCTTCGGCTTCAACGGCTGGTCGAGCGCGATACAGAACGTTCAGATAGATTTCGTGCGTATACGTCGTTGTGTCGTTAGCGGACCGCGTATACTGACGGTTTACATAGGTGGACGAGAGCCAGAGTACTGGGAAGATCTCCCTAGGCCTCTCTGTTATCTGTCGTGTCACGCTCAAAGACGGCACATACCACGAGGTACACCACAACTGACGCATAGGGCGAAGACAACGACTGACGCGTGGTAGGACATTGGCTATGGCTGCATCGAGAACTGCAAAGGCAAAGCAGCCGCATTCGAAAAAGCGAAGAAGGAAGCGGCCACAGATGCTCTCAAACGCGCCTTGAGAAATTTTGGTAACGTTTTGGGGAACTGCTTGTACGACAAAGACTACTTGTCTCGGATCACCAAGATCAAACCCACAGCATCCAAATGGGATGCGGAGAACCTCCACCGCCACCCAGACTACGCACCAACAAAGAAAGATCCTGCTCCTAATACCACAGTACCTCAAGTCGAGGATAAAGCACTGCGGAGAGCGAGCACCACCGGTACCGAGTTTGAGGATGAGTTTGGGGGCAACTTGTTCGATGAGATGGACTTTACTCGTCCGGACGAAGTCGTACTGGATAATACCTCTATGATCGAAGGTCATACATCAGAGCTACGAGCGGGGGACAGGCCCGTACCTGCCGGTATACCGCCTCATGCACGGCAATCAATGTCAAGAGTACAGTCTATGCCAACTCTCCGGCAACAAAACGGCGTCCCTCAGCCACAAACCGCACAGCAACAGAGACCGCCCATGCAGCAAAGGGCTCCGCAAACGCCTAACGGCAACCAAAATATGCCGGGCCGCATGCTGCCTCCACAACAAGAGCCCAGCCAACCGCAACGACCTCAGCAGCCCGCGCATCCCGTCGCCCCACAACACCCGCCTCCACAACCGCAAAACGCACGATCCAACCCGTCTTCTGCACCAGACTTGAACGCAGAGAACAAGCCCTCGTCCGCACCAGAAGACGGGCCACCGCGGAACGGCCCTGGAAACGACCCGCCAGTAGGCTTCATAACGTCTCGAGCCGCCGAACTCCTCCAGAAGCCCGACGCAGCCCTCCCTCCCAACGTGCCCGCCTTCAACCCCCACGCCGAAAGCCCCTCGATCCGCCGAACCAGCGGCATCAACCACAGCACCTCCGCCCCCATAAACAGGCAGGTGGTCGGCGGCATCAACGGCCCACCCAACGGAGCCAACAACACCGGCAATCCCGGGCCTGTGCCTAACAGGCCGAACTTCGTCAACCCCCAGGCAGACGTCAACCGCAGGATCGGTATGCCCGGTGCGGCGCAGAGCCCGCTGGCGAATCGGGGGGCGTATAAACCGCCGACGGCTGTGGGGAAGAGGGGGCCTGAGGCTGGGCCTAGACCGCCGCTGGCGGATGTGAGCAATGTGCAGATGGAGGGGGGGAGGGATGGGGTGGATGCTAAGAAGGTTAAGGTGGCTGGCACTTAGAGATGTTGGGTGTTCTAAGGTAGTCCTTCATTGATACCTCGCATCTTCAGTAGACTTGCCGGTTGGCAGGCGGCGTTTTCTGTTGTCTTAGGCGTGAGTTTAGTTGGACGGATGAAGGAAGGGCTTTGGGGCGTTTATCCTCAGTGCTAGGGTTATATCATGTCATCACGTATCGTATACGAAGGAGTTCGTTTCTATTACGGCAAAACACTTCTACAATGTTGATTCTAACATTAAGAAGAGAGTAAGACGTGATTCCAGCTTTTAATACAAGGGATTTCGTTTCAACTGAGTGGACTCCTTCGTGGAATAAACATTGAGAATACGAGATACAACCACAGCTAGGTATTGACTCCTCCGAGCTCGTGAAGGCTGGGGACATTCTCACTTTACGTGTTCGTTCTTCTAAGTTTTAGGATTTATGGGCTTCACCACACCGCTCAGTCATCCGGGGGGTCCCCTCAACAAAAATGAACTCCTTCGTAGGGTGGCTATGAATCAACGTTCTGGACACTGAGAATCGAAGAGGGGCGGAAACGGCATATGGTTTCTGTCTACTCCATACTTCTCGGCGCGTCTTCACGACTGCTTGGTCCTTGAAGTTTGTGCTAAACAGCCGACGTTGCTGCACATCAAACATTGGTAACCCTGCTATTGTGTGGAAACACGTAGGTTCAGAACATGCTGGAGAGTCGCTTGCAGTGACCTCACATTGTGTTATGTCTGACGGACTTGTAATCAAGTTTCGTACAGTCTGACTACAGATATGTATTTTCGAACGTTGTGATACTGGATGTGCCGTTGATGGCACGTGCGCCGTTGATTGGCTCGCCGACGCACCTTCTAACAACTATTCAGTCAAGCCAGTGTCGCCTGCATCGACTCCAGAATTCAGCGACTATTAGTACTGTTCATGTGTCAAACCTGGTTACCCCTCTTCAGACGCCAGAGCAACTAAACATCTATCGATACCGAGAAAGGTACAGTATGAGGTTCTAGAGGACTGCTCAACATAAACCTCATTTCACACCTGGATATTTGTGCAGATCCTCCGAGTCTCGCTTTTTCTTGTCTGTGTCGTCAAACTGAGACAGTAATCCATCATTCCCGCAAGATGGGCAAAATATAGTGGACAACTGTGGCATTGTTCTGATCCCTCCGCTGCACGCCGTCTTGTAACGGCTCTTTCCGGTCTTGACCGAATCTTTCATTCTCATCATGTACGTTCAAATTCCCATAGACTGCTCCACGGCTTCACCCCCGAGGACGCGATCGTACAGCAGGCGGCAACCTATCTAGACGCTGTGCCCTCCGCAGTTTCAACGAGCAAACACCGTATCCGTGTATAGGAGGCGGTGGTACCTGCTGGATGGAGGGTCTTCTTCTTGCGCTTCGTATCGAGACTGCTTGTGGCAAGCTCGTGCGTCTCAATAACTGCGCGGCTACTGGTCTGAGCTGACATGGGTT